>JAJMKX010000260.1:0-161397 GCA_030569435.1 Metschnikowia koreensis | reverse complement strand
CATCACTCTGAATGGAGTGTATTACTTCATCCATCGTGGCATCGCCTGGAATGGGCCATGTACTAGCCCTGTTAAACGGCGGTTGGAGTCTCCTCAAAGGAAACTGAAACCGAGGTTTTCCAATCTGGATATCCGACAGCGTATCAACAGTATAATGAATAGCGATCAAATTATGAGACGAATTGATTCCCACTGGATCTAAAATCTGGAAACGATGCGCCTTCCCTCTCCATTTCTTGGGCGCATAGAACCTATCCAACCGTCGTCCTCTTCCCGACCGATTGGTAGGCGATATGGATATCATAGAGTCATAAGCCGCGATGTCCTCGGTGCGGCAGAACTGGTTTACTTCAGCAATAGCTAGACGTGAAAATGTCCATGAAAGGTTATTGAAAAATCGCCCCAGAGGTTTTACTCATACTACAAGCTCGCAGGCTGAGTCTCATAAAGCGCCGTGGCGCAGTGGAAGCGCGCAGGGCTCATAACCCTGATGTCCCTGGATCGAAACCAGGCGGCGCTAAATTTTTGAAATTTATTTCGATCAAAGTCACGTGATGAATGCCCTAAAAATTCGCTAAAACTATACTCTGTTGCATACTCATCGGTATTATGGGTTGGTTCGGTGGAGTCCCTTCCAAGGTTTCCGCTGTTCGGGAATTGAAAGAGCAGGATGAAAATAAGCCGCAGTTTTTGGACGATCTTCCTCCTAAGTTTGAAGATAAAGAGCCTAGCCACGCAAAGCAACCAACTTATCAAGACGCCTTCCGCAACTTAAAGTTAAGTGACTTTTCGTTGGACTACTATACATCCATGCCATGCTTTAGAGAAGCTATGCTTACTGGTTTTCAAAGTATGGGTGTCCTTGGACTTGTAACTTTCCTCATACATAAGAATCCTGGCCGCTCAGCCAATTGGGGAATTTGTGGGTTCTTTTTGGGAAGTGTTGTTGGGTGGGAACAATGTCGATCGATAAGAAAGAAATCTTTCCAGACAGTTGAAGCAGCCCGTCTTGCCAACCAAGAAAAAGTGCGAAAGAAGCATGAATCTGGGACATCCGATGATGAAAATTTAGAGCAGTTCAACAAAGTACAAAACGGTAGTTAATCTACGTGCCAAGAAAATAAGAGAGAATAAACTTATCATGGAATACCGAGAACATAGAAGAACTCAATATTATAGACTATAGAAATCATTGTATCGGACATATGTGATTTATGTGATTTATGTGCATCGCATATGTAATCCTCGACTGATCATATGCGATGTTCTTTTTTTTTAATTCATCCCACCAATTTTTCTATGAAACTTTTATTTCTTCAATTCTTTTTTCTCTCCTTATAAGAAGGGCATACGACTGTAATGCATTTTTCACCGTGGAGCGAAAAACCCCGCTGTTGTGCCAATCTGTATCTTTCCTGTGATTTTTTACCGAGGTGCCCCGCACTTGAATCGCGCAGATATCCTGGTGGACGATAAAACCGAACCAACTGGAAGATCTACTCTGCGCATTTTTGAGCTTTGAAATAAATCCACAAAACAATTTTCAAGTCTTTCATTATGGATAACTTGCTTGCCCACGTGGTTTTGAGGCAGTCTTGGAATAATCTCGTCGATCTACCATCAGAAGTTGTGAGTTTGTTGTACAATGCCAACGTCTCCCCACAAGAGGTGATTGTTGAAATCACACTGCACTCTCAAACTAAATCGTATGTTGGATGGTCTGGAATGAATTCCCGTTCACCTATGACAATTCAGATAGATCCAGCGTTTTCCCTGTCATTATCATTAGTTGATAATCAAAATGTCACCATCAACGTAATGATTCAAAATCTGAAAACTTCGAAAATTCTGTTGGAACCAAAAACTTTCTCTGACTGGGAACTCGTTGAGCTACACGCCGCCTATATCGAGTCAAAATTGATTGAACAATCACGTTGTGTAGCTGTGGGTCAAACATTAGTCGTATACCCAACCAAAACGTCAGCAGTTGAATTACAGGTCAAGGATATCGGATTGAGTGGTGCCTTTGCGTTGATCGATCCTTTTGCCGAGGTAACTATCTCTCCTAAGGAAAATGAAAGAAAAAATGCTACACGTGCGCAATCAGCGAAAGAAATAAAGTCCTCCGTGGGAGAAGCTATCCCCAGCCCAAGCCTTCTTAAAAGAGGTGTTTCGATCCCAAGTACCTTATTTTCGAATGTTGCAAACGATGGTGGATATAAAGTATACGCTAATCGGAGAGAATACGTTCATTTATTAGAAGAATGTGAATTTGTGACCATTTCGATCATAAGTGGTCCTGGTGTTAGGCTGAATAAGCTGATGTCTTTACACACTACCAACACACGTGATAATACCAAAGGCACAGTTAAATCAACGCCTGTGACTTCGATCCAAGAGAGTAAAAAAATAGTTGCCAAATTTATTGATGTATCGATAACCCCAAAAAACACTGTTGGATTAAGCAGAAATCTTGCGATTGCCTTGAGCGTTGAAAACTGTTTGGGATATAAAGTTATCATACAGAAGTTGTCAAAGAAGGCTTCCAAACCTCCGTCTTCATTGATCGTCCACCCTTTTGTTGCAAAGGGAAGAAAAGTGACAAATCTCTCATTATCAAAAACAGAACAAGAAAATTTATCACTGAAAATCTCACAGCTTTTGTTTCCCAAGGACTCAATTATCTCTCCAGTTTCTAACTTTTGCAAAATTGGGGCCATCCCCAAATACCTCCCGCATGGTGGTATTTTAGTATTCAAGAAAAACTTGGATTCTCTCGCCTGGGTTAATTCCCCTGGCCGAATTACTTCAAAAACTTGGCAAAGGATCGAGCTTGGAGAGCCATTACAGCGTCCATTTTCAGAGTTGCATAATGTGGTAGAAGAGACTAATTTAGATACATTGTATGGCGTTGATGACCTTCTCACTGAATTGACCAAGCATTTAAGTGCTTTTAGAAACACGGGAGTAATGCTTCATGGAACCCAAGGTAGCGGTAAATCGGCGGCTTTAAAGTTGCTATCAACCAGAATCAGAGATGAATCTGGTGTGTTCACCAATTATGTGGCATGTGAGACCTTAATGAATGAAAACTCTGATCAAATTCGCAGCAGAATGAAAAAGTGGGCACATGAAGCGGCTTGGCACCAACCTGCTATACTCATACTCGATAACCTTGATAAGTTATTGCCTGCTGAGGTCGAGAACACCGACTCCTCGATTTCAGATCAGCTAAGTGCGTTTTTTATTTCGATCATGAGCAGCATTTCCTCTCAAAAAAATACCAATGTATCTATGCTTATCTCTGGATCGTCTAAAGAGTCTTTCAACAAACTAGTGACACTGTCTCATTTAATAGAAAGTTACTTCCATATGAGCGTACCTAAGAAAAGTACAAGAGCCATTATTCTTAAGGAATATTTATGCGGAAAACTTGCTTGTTCGCTCACTTTTGATTTGATGGATATTGTGCTGGAGACTGATGGTTATTTACCAAATGACTTAAAAATATTGTGTGACAGAATATACTATGAAAGTCTCCATCAAAATCATACTTTTGGTGATGGCTCAAATAATGATCTCAAAATATCTCGGCGTGATTTCCAGGCAGCCTTAAGTGGCTTTAAGCCGTCAAGTCTAAGGGGAGTCAAATTGGAGAATTCTGGGGCAAGTTGGGAAGATATTGGCGGTATGTCTGAAGCGAAACGTGTTCTTCTTGAAACTTTGGAATGGCCCACAAAGTATGCGCCGATATTTGCCAGCTGTCCATTGAGATTAAGATCCGGGCTACTTTTGTATGGTTACCCAGGCTGTGGCAAAACATTACTTGCAAGTGCGATTGCTGGGCAGTGTGGCTTGAATTTTATTTCCATTAAAGGTCCTGAAATACTCAACAAGTATATCGGAGCGTCAGAGCAGTCGGTAAGAGAACTTTTTGAGAGAGCTCAGGCAGCAAAACCATGTATTTTGTTTTTTGATGAATTCGATTCGATCGCCCCCAAGAGAGGACATGATTCTACTGGTGTGACTGATCGGGTGGTTAATCAGATGTTGACTCAGATGGATGGTGCTGAAGGATTAGATGGAGTTTACGTTTTAGCCGCGACTAGTAGACCCGATTTGATCGACTCTGCGTTGTTGCGTCCGGGTCGTTTGGATAAAAGCATTTTTTGTGACATGCCAAGTTATCACGAACGATTAAGTATATTGGAATGCATTTCCAACAAAATGAATCTTCTGGAAGACTTGAGGCTTGAAGATATCGCCGCGAAAACTGACGGATTTAGTGGCGCCGACTTACAAGGTCTAGGATATAACGCATATCTAAAGGCGGTTCATGAAAAGCTTAATAGTGAAGAGAAGGATACTGAGAGGCAAACCACTGACTCGAAAAATGAACATGATTTCTTTCTCATTGATTCCAAAAGCCAACGGCGCAAACCCAGATCCGCTGACAATGTTGTAATGATGCAAAAGATTTCATCCCTTATTGAAAAGGGAGTTAAAAAAAGCGATTCACTTGACACACAAAATTCTTCAGCAAAAGCACAGGTTTGGATTAAACAGTGTCATTTCTTGAATAGTCTCCAAGAGAGTAAACTGTCCATTTCTTCTTCCGAAAAAACCAAGTTGGACCAGATATATGCTGAGTTTCTGACTGGCAGGGATGGGAATATGCCTGATGGAAGTGCCAGTCAGGACATAGGTGGGCGTACCACACTTATGTAATCAATGGACCTTTTTGTCTTTGAAGATAAATTCTCGTTGCCGCAAAATTAAGTAGCTAGCGAAAGAAGAAAAAAAAAAAAAAAAGAAAAACGTTAATATAAAAAAAGAACAATAAAAAGAGATTAGCCCTGAGCATCTCGGTACAAATATAATCCCCAAAATTCAGAATGATCATTTTATGGTCGATCCAACTTCTTTTGAAACTATGCCATTTTTCACCTCTATCAATCCTATTCTACCTGATTCAGTACTAATGAACAAAAACATGAGTGAGACGCAGTCTGTTGACTTTGCCGAAACAGGCCTTTGGATCTACGAACAACGAGAGCCTGTGAAAAAGTGGAGGAAAGCAGTATAAAATAAAACATAGGGTTGCATCAGACAAGAAAGCATCTGCTAAGTTCCTATGATAGTAGGATTTCCTCAAGCTCGATTTTTCTTATCAAAATGTTGTTTTGATGAGAACTGATTTCTGTGACATTTTTTTCATAATTTGCGCATTTCTGGCTGCTTATCGCAGATGTCGATGAATAAAGTTCGTGGTGAGCGAGGTAGAAGACACCGTGAATTAATTTTTTATGGAGAATATTTTTACTTTTTTTAAATTCAAAGCCTTTGAAAAACTCGTGGAAAAATGGAAAGAAGATCGTGTTTGAAGGGCCATCTGCCTGTGTTTTTCGGCTGGTATTCTTTTTTTTTTTTTTTTTTTTTTTTTTTTTTTTTTTTTTTGGCTAAAACCTAGCCGAGAAACAGACGCCCACACGTTTTCTCAAAGTAGCATTTCTTTTCCTCCGCCATATTTTGCCAGTTCGCTTCTCGGAGAACATAATCCGAGAATGTTAATACAGAGCCTTCTCCCTAAGATCCTACAAAGAAAGCGTTCAAAAGGAAATAATGGAATTGACGGTTGAGATAGAGATGAATGGGTGGGATGTAGCAGATGTTCAAAATGAGCAAACGCGTAGACTACGCGCCTACGCCATTTCTACGCTCATAGCTACGAGTGTACGCCAACGCTACGGATACGCTGGAACTCGCAGTAGCTACTCCGTACCATAGCGCTTACTCGATATACAATATCACTGCATTCAGAGCTCTAGTGATTTCAGCGACTGTTGGGACTCCTTTCAATCAATCACATAACCATCTTCTTTTGGAGTGTGTATTTTCATCATTATGCATTGAGGCGTTTCTTACGAGCAGTATGAAATGAAGTTGTATTCCCAGTAGTTTAAAAGGGTGCGCGGGCTCTCGGAATTTTAAACTTTCTTATTTGTTTTTCTGATTTACAAAGTTATCCAAAGCTTTTTCATTAAATTGAAATTGTTGTTACCACTAAATTATCCCCTAAGCTTCCCCTTTGTAGCCATAGCAGAAGCTACATGCAATTGATCGTTCATGTGCTGTTCTACGCTACGACGAAGTAGCGTAGATGATCCTTACGCCTACGGTACAGATATCATGATTTTTGTGTGTCTAGTGTATGCGAGGAAGCTACGCGTAGGCTACTTGAACACCTCTGGGATATAGGGAGATAGCGAAAAAGAGGAAGGATTAGTCTAAACATTCAATCATGCTGTAGAGGTTAAAAATGCACAGTGTAAGCTCCTCAGAATATTAATAATAATAATAAAAGATAGGCAATAAAAAGCTGAAAGAGCAAATTTAAGAAAGATCGCTTAACTATACATCTCATCATCTGATATTTCTTCTTCGTTATCAAGGTTAATACAAACCCAACTCGGCCAGCAGATTTCATCTCTGATAATATTTCTCAACTGCTCCACAAGAAACTTTTCAACTTTCCCAACGTTTCTGAGGACATTGTGTTCATTTTCACCAATCTCAGTATCAATCTTGACATTGCGAATAACATCTATCCTTTCTTTGTTGTTGGAAGTAGCGTAGTCAACAAAATTACCTCCTTGAAAAACTATTCCTGTGGTTCTATTCCTGTTGTCAGCATTATTTTCTTGGTTCTTGAGTAAGGAGAAATAGTCAGTTTTTGACGTATTAAGATCACATAGGAATGAGATATATACGTTATTTCGAATATATGCGATCGCTGCCAATACGTGAATTTCCAAGTCCGTGATCTTTAATTTGATAGGTAGGGAGATGAATTGGGATGAGGGGTAGTTGACTAACAAGTTGACAGATATTTCAATCATTATATCACCACAGTAGTTAAGATCTAGAACAAATTGAATATCATTTGCCATATCCGCCTGTTGATTCTGCTCAAAGGTGGAAGGTGATGAAAGTTTAAGAGCACTGGACTTGAAAAACGCCGTGGGTGTGTCCCTATCATGAGTACCCAATCCCAAATTATTCATACTGTAATTATGTAGCTTCAGAGCCCCCTGACTATTCAAAGTATTTGGATCTTTAGTTAAGAACTCAAAAAGCGATTTTTCATCCGATTTATCTGCTTTTATCCCAAAATTGCTTGTACTTTCTTCGTCACTGGAAGAAGAATCGTCTGCGCCACTCAGCGGATGACTCACCGAATTGGAATCTTTTCGATCTTCCTCATCTGAATTTGCTTCACTGTAGAATTCCTCAAAAGGATTACCAATATGTCTGATGGTTATTTCCGGAGGGGTAGTTCCCATAGAAAAGTCGCTCACAGATAACTTATCGATAAAGGAAGGTAGTGAGATTGAGTTGAATTGTTGGTCAAGAAAATTTCTGATATTGTCATTTATTCTATCATCAGAAGTCAAATTTTCCCAGTTAATTTCGAAGGACATCACAAGTTCTAATAGCTTTCGAATCGACTTAAAAAGGATGTAGTTGTTGAGTATTGAATGCGTCCCACGTTCGTGTGAACGCGCTTTTCATACTCATTCGGAGGTGAAGTATTTCTTTTTGTGTTCTTAAATTTTAATGGAGCAAAAGGAGTTTTTCAAAATAAATACATGTAAGACTGTATTTTTATATTTATTTTTCCCTGTTCTGGAAAATATCTAAATTGATGGCGAGTTGTTTGAAAACATCTAGCAGGGCCTTGAGCCGTAGCCCGCAGCCGACTTGACTTAATCCTTTTGCTGGATGTCCTGTCGCGTTCTTTAAAGCTTAAACCACTGCTGCACGTCGCAATTACCTAAATCGACAACTTAGAACACTTGAGATGTACGGGGACTTGGCAAATAAACTCATACTCGAAGCAAAACGAACAAGCAATTTATCAGAGGTTCCACTATATGAGCATTCCCTTGTCAAAAGTATCTTGCTGGAAACATCTGATTTGCACAAGGATGTTGAATTTCTCAACGACCAGCAAACATCACAAATAAACATGGAAACTGAGGCCAGAAGGATCAACCAATGTCAGCTTTTTGTAACCCATCTATGCCTCAGGCGAAATAAAAGATGCATGTTAGCTTACCAAAAACTTCGAGCTGGTAAAATTGATGAATTCTCGTGGTTGAATATTGACCCTGTGCTTAGCGAAAACGTGAAGTCAACAAATTCAGGTCATTCAGATACTGATAATTTACGTACTAAAGGCGGCACAAGAAAGCTAGCACTCGAGAACCTAAGTCATCATGAGCAGGAGTACATGAAAAAATATCAAAATTTGTTGCTAGATTTCAAATCGGGGTTTGCCGATATTGATATTTCGGGAGACTTGGAACCACCAAGGGATATATTCATCGACGTGCGTGTGCTTAAAGACGGAGGTGAGGTTCAAACAGAGTATGGCGTTTTTAATCTAATCAAGAACTCACAGTTTTACGTGAGAAAATCGGATGTCGATAGATTGATTCAACAAGGATTTTTAGAGGAAATTTAGACGAAACAAGCTAGGTGGATTTTCAAACAGACGTGTATTTTTAAATTAGAAGGAGAATTATAAATGTTTTGATTCAGCTTCAAGCTTTTTATCACCAAGTATTGTATTTTTCTTTTCAACACTTACAGGAAGAATCATGATCCTATCATTATTAAGCTTGAAAGTCCCAGTATTGTCATCCATTAGCTTGACCTCTTTTCTTAACCCTATAGCTATGTTGCTCAAAGAGTGGTAAAACTTTCTCACATCAGAAGTAAACCCACGTTTTGTTTGCGTTATATCATGAGGCTCCTCTTGACTAGGTCCAATATATCTATCGAATATGTCACCTAGACTTTCCAAGATGTTGACGATATTATCGTCGATTTTGTCCAAGGCTTCGAGCCTTTCCTCAATAATTCCTTCTTTGGGCATGGTCCTTGTTTTAAGTGAAATGACGTGTTCGCACTTGTTTTACCTGCTTTGATTCATACACTCTTTTTTCTTTCAGCCATGCCTATCGACCTAGGACTTGGCAGAGTCACAAAATTGCTTAACTACCTTGGAAACCCACATGTGAAATCCTACAAGTCTGTGCATATTGCAGGTACTAATGGCAAGGGTTCTACTATCGCATATTTATCACTGATTTTGACACAATCCAAAATTCGCAATGGTAGATTCACCTCACCTCATTTGGTATCATACAATGATTGCATATCCATCAACGATCAAACATACTCCTTGAGCAAGTTCGAAACTGTGAGAAGCTTTGTTGTTAATCAAGATTCCCGCCATAACTTAGGGTGTACAGAATTCGAAATTTTGACTGCCACGGCTTTCAAAATCTTTGAGATCGAAGAAGTGGAGTTGGCACTAATTGAAGTAGGACTAGGTGGTCGCCTCGATGCCACAAATGTACTTTTGCCTGGTCCAAATGGAAAAAACTCGGGTGGAGTAATAGCCTGTGGTATCACAAAGATTGGGATGGACCATGAAGGGTTTTTGGGAAATACGATAAGAGCCATAGCAAAAGAAAAAGCAGGCATCATAAAGAAGTCAACTCCAGTAATAGTTGACCATACTAATGATCAAGAGGTATTGGATGAATTATACAAGAAAGCGACTTCTGAAGACGCTCCTCTTCTCAGCACCAACGAGCCCTCAGGACTTGAAATCAACAATCCAATCCAATACTCACCCTTACTAGGCGAATATCAGTCTGCAAATTTATCAATTGCCTTAAAAATCGTGGATGTGATTCGAGGCATACCAGCCTTTCAAAGCTTGACGAGAGAGACCATAGTTTCAGGAATAAAACATACTTCCTGGCCTGGGCGTTTACAAAAGCTTCAAGACGAAGCTACGGGTATCGAGTATTTATTAGATGGAGCACACAACGAGTCCGCTTCTTTGGAGTTAGGAAAATATTTAAATACTATTCGGGAAGACGGATTTATATTTGTCGTGGCGATGAGTGAAGGAAAATCTGTTGAGAGTCTTTTGAAAAATATCACCATTAAAAAACAAGACGCTATTGTTCCATTTAAATTTACATCTCCTCCAGAAATGCCGTGGGTGAAATGCCAAACTGTTGAACACATTTCAAATGTTGCAAAGGATTATGTTAATGAAGTCTTAGATCTGAAATTGATTGACGTGCCAAGCCTCTTCAATGTTCTTTCTACGAGAAAATCGGGTGGTGATTCCAGGCAGATAGTTATATGCGGAAGCTTATACCTTTGCTCCGATATTTCGCGTCACAATCAATCGACACCTGTCGCGCAAGATTAAAATAAGCAAACAGAAATCGAAAAATTCGTTCTTAAAATAATACGAGTATGTCTGACTTAGGAAGCCTTAGAAAACAAAATATTGAACGCAACAAACAGTTATTAAAAAAGTTAAAGCTCGACAGTTTAAGCTCATCAATTGCTGCGGAAATCAAACCCAAACCCAAACCTAAACCAAAAGCTCAACCAAAGGCAAGAGTGAACAAACCTTTACCTACAAGAAGATCAAGGAGATTGGCTAAAGATCCCCAGGATGAGAAGGAGAGAAAAATACAAGAAGAACTCGCAGCCAACGAACTCGCAGCCCAACAGAGATTGAAAGAATCCAGATCGTTGAAATTGACGGGTGACTTTGACATTAAAGATCTTCTTGCGGATTCCAAACTGGGAAACCTTTTGTCAGAGAACTCTATTCTTGGCCTCACTGGGGAGAAAGATCTGAAATTTGATTTCAAACAAGAGGAGCCCGAAATTTACTCGAAAGTTTCACACAGTCTCTCGGCTATCCACGAAATAGGTATAAATTCATCAAAAGATGATCATACTGTGGTAAGTCCCTTGGAGATCTCCAGTTTGCAATTACATTCACTCACTGACCCTTCTCAAATAAAATTGACACCCCATCGCATCACTTCGCTTTTGTTCCATCCTGCAACCACTGATAGATTGGCCTTTGCGGGGGACACGAATGGCTCTCTTGGAATTTGGGCTATAGATCAGAAGATTGAGCAAGATGAGCCAATGACAGTACTTATCAAACCCCACGGGCGGAATATCTCTAGAATAAATGATGTCGCCCAGAGACCCACCCATGTGATTACTGCCTCATATGATGGCTCATGTAGAGTCGTTGATTTATCTAAACAAACTGTCATGGAAACTATCTCAGTATTGGATGACTTGGGTAGCCCCCTTGGAATATCTGATATTAATTGTCCGTCGCCGAATATGCTTTACGCGACCACATTAGATGGCCTTTTCTTAAAACATGACGTAAGAGAACATCCAAAAGCTGTGAGATACAGAAGTCTTTTGAGATTGCACGATAAGAAAATTGGCGGGTTCTGCGTCAATCCTTCGAACGAAACTCAAATTGCAACGTCATCGCTTGATCGTTCCTTGAAACTCTGGGACTTACGCAGCGTGTCTAAGAGTAATTCTCACTCGGAAATCTTGGATGGTTTATCATCACCCGTTAGTTATGGATTATTTTCTTCTAGACTTTCGATATCCAACGTTGACTGGAACTCAAACCAGCGTTTAGTTTGCAATGGATACGATGATAAGTTAAGATTATTCGACATACTGAGTGAAAAATTTACTCAACAAGACTCTGGAAAGAGAAATAGAAATAGAAACAAAAGTGTGCCATCTAGCGAGCTTCAAGTTATGGAAGAGGTTTTTCATAATTGTCAAACCGGAAGATGGGTTTCTATATTGAAGTCAAGATGGCAAAGGCAGCCAGCAGATGGACTTCAAAAATTTGCAATTGGCAATATGAATAGGAGTATTGACATATACGCTGAAGATGGGCAACATATGGCCAATTTAGCGGCACCAGACATGACTGCCGTTCCTGCAGTTGTATCTTTCCATCCTACAAAAAATTGGGTCATGGGTGGAACTTCGTCCGGTAAAGTTTTCTTATTTAACTAATAGTTTTGTTTTATTAAATTACTCCCATAAACATACTTAGGCAGAGGAGGTCATGACTTGCCACACTCTAATGATGTTGTCAGTGTAACCGGCAAACAAGTTTTGACCGTCAGCAGACCAGGCCAAAGAGATAGCCTCTGGCTCCTTAGCCTTAGCGCTAACAGTGAACTCAGGCTTCAACTCGTCCAACAAGGTTCTCTCTTGCAAGTTGAAAATCTTGATACCAGAGGAGGTGGCAGCAGCCAACCAGTATCTACTTGGGGAGAAAGCCAAAGCGTGAACCTCAGAAGAAGCGTTCAAGGTGTACAAAGTGTTGTTGGTGTTCAAGTCCCACAAGATGATGACACCATCCTTACCAGCAGAAGCGTTCAAAGATCCATCTGGGGAAATGGTGATACAAGAGATGTAACCAGTGTGGCCAATGAAGTCAGCGTTGAGCTTGTAGTCGTTCAAGTCCCAAGACTATAATGTTAGTATGATAGCTCAATGAAAAAAGATTAAAAGTAGTTGTGAGATCAGAGATCTTGGTGTATAAGAAGTCTCATTCGAGGCATTTGCCCCGTCTGAAGTAGCAAATATAAGTAACATCACATCACACATTGTAACTTGTAAAAAAAAAAATAGAAAAAGATAAAAAAAAAACATACCTTAACAGTCTTGTCCCAAGAAGCAGAGATGACAGTAGAAGTCTCCTTGTCTGGGGAGAATCTAACAGCAGAAACCCAGTCCTTGTGGCCGGACAAAGTCTCCATACACTCACCGATGGTGTTCCAGACCTTGACGGTCTTGTCACGGGAAGCAGAGACGATTTGTCTCAAGTTGTTAGCGATGGAAACAGACAAGACATCGCCGGTGTGACCAACGAATCTCTTGGTGGACTCACCGGTCTCCAAGTCCCACAATCTCAAGGTCTTGTCCCAAGAACCGGACAAAGCGTAAGCACCGTCGGCGGAGATAGTGACATCGGAGACGATGTGAGAGTGACCAATGAAGGACTTCTTGGCAACACCGTATTGGTGGTCCTCACCACCGGTCAACTTCCAAGCAATCAAAGTCTTGTCTCTGGAACCAGACAACAACAAATCAGGCTTGGTTGGGTTAGTGGCCAAGGATGTAACCCATCCGTTGTGGCCCTCCAAGGTACCTCTCAAAACTAAAACTTCTTGGTCAGACATCTTACTGTATTAACTATGGAGTGAAAAGAGAGAAAAAGGGGAGAAGAAAATTGAGATGTACTACTCATGGAAGCAAATTTTTCAACAGCACGTGACTCTCACCGCCTTCGCAGACTGAGATATACGCTTGTAGCGGTATCTGAAATACACACGCGCGAAGTGACTGTTTTTGCCGAAGCTGTGATCGGGCCAGAAACTTAGGAATTGCGTCCGATTCCCTACATGCGTTACAAGGGAATTTCCAATTTAGACAAATACCTTTATGATCTTTCAATATAGTATCATATAATTTTTTTCTTTCTCGTTGTACTGCGATTATACGGTGTTTATTTATATCTAATATCAATACTGAATCTATGCAAAGCGGCTACGAAACGCCTCATTTAAACCTTGTACCGCTTTCACTCGTAAAATAGCAATATACTTCACTACTATATATCTAATGAAGAAGACACTCAAATCTCTAAAACTGTTTATGGTCCCTAATTGATTTTTTCAAAATTTATGAAAATGATGTTCGGCGATTGAGTTCACATTGTGTAAACCCGTACACCACACGCTTACCTATATGGCTCTTACAGTGTACATTGATACATCACTTTCGAATTCACACAATGTCGGAATCAAGCTTTGATATTAAGGAGACTTACCTCAAATTTTTAGAAGATGATAAGGATATGACGATGCCAGTGGCTGCGATCGAATCGCTAGTCACCATGTTGCGAGTGAAACAGCCTTCTACATCGAGTGAATTAATTAACCTTGTCAGGTCCAGCATCCAAACTTTGAAACTGTCTATTTCAAACGCCATTTCTTTATCTGCTGGATGTGATTTATTCATGAGATTTGTCTTGAGAAACACCAAGCTCTATGCTGACTGGGAATCATGCAAGAGGAATCTTGTTGAGAATGGTGAGTTGTTTGTTCAAAGGGCAAAGGAATCAAGAGACAAGTCTGCACAATTTGGTGTTCCATTTATTAAAGATGATGACACAATTTTGGTTCACTCATATTCGCGTGTTGTGTTTCAGTTACTTTTGAAAGCCAAGAAAGAAAACCTACTCCGATTCAAGGTCATTGTCACTGAGGCCAGACCAACTGGTAAGGGATATTTGATGGCTAGATTATTAAGAGATTCTAATATTCCTGTTGAGATGATTGTCGACAACGCAGTCGGATACATGCTACATAAGGTAGACAAAATTTTGGTAGGTGCTGAAGGTGTTGTGGAAAGTGGCGGCATAATCAATCATATAGGCTCATATCAGATCGGGTGCCTCGCAAAAGCAAACAATAAGCCATTTTATGTGGTCACAGAATCTCACAAATTTGTTAGGTTGTTCCCTCTAACCCCGAATGACCTACCACGTGAGATTGTTTCGGTTTTGGACGATGCTGAGGAAAATGCAGACGATAATCTCCTTAAAACACAGTTAATTGACTATACACCCCATGAATTTATTACTGCCCTAATTACTGACTTGGGTGTCTTGACACCCTCAGCTGTGTCAGAAGAGTTGATTAAAATGTGGTACGACTGATCATCATGCACAAGAGTCTGATATCCTTATAAAATTTGATTTAAGATCTTCCAAGTCGTATTTATCCATCCCGTTTGCATCATGTTTAATAGCAACACATTCAATACCTAAGTTTTCGAAAGCAGTAGTGTCAACAAAGATCCTCGAAGTTTTCATGTAAAATAAATGTGTCACAAATTTTTTCCACTCGTTGATTTCTTCGTGTCCAGACTTCATCATCAGATATTGAGCCAGCTCAATGATAATTCTGACGTAATCAAATGCATCCAAACCGGAAGTTTCGCGATCCTCACTTCCGTTTAGAAGAAGGATTTTCTTTTTCGATTGCAGAGTGTTCCAAGCAATAGCTTTTCCCATACCCCTGAGTATAATGATCGGTATAATACTTGTCATAAGGGAGCCAATCGAGTAAACAACAATATCAGAGTGTTTAATCCTCGAAAGAACCCTGGACTGCGCAGTAGGGCAAATTTCTTCCCCATATGGCGAGACGTATAATATTCTTTTGATTGGTGAGGTAAGTGGTTCAATGTTGCCCGATTTGTGAAAATGGAGCTGAGATATCTTGAGATCTGGATGGATATACAGCGGCGTATTTCCTATTTCCTCGTCGGAAGAGAGATCCACATCATCAATTTCGAATACACCCGTAGCTTCAACAAGATCCTCCACAATACCTACATCTAAGGGTTCCCCATGAGGAGATTTCATTTTCGCATTGGTGTCTGGGTAGAAAGAATTTGAGGACGGATGAGAAATCTGAGATTGACCAGTGATGACCGATCCATCTAGAAGAATTGCACTTATATGATAGCTGAAGTTTGTGTTCAAACAAGGTAGAACTTCAACCTTGGAGTCTATCTCAGTGATCCTCATGAAAAGCTCAATCGCGGATTCTAATGACCCGGTGAATAAACGGATAGCTGTCAAGAACAAGTTACCTATGTTTGCAAGCTCAAACTTGAATTGCTTTCCCGGTGACGAGCCCGCATAAATTCTTGACCTTTTCAAAAGTTCTACATGAATGTGAAGAAGAAATGAGCGCACAATCTCCTTGGTAGAGTTAGGTATTCCGTTCCACAATTCGTGCGACCCATCCACAATTTGCTCCCATTGAGCTTTCGCGGTGCCCGCAACGGCATCCAAACGATGATTTAAGAGATTTCGAAGTCCTATTTGGTTTTCTGGGATCAATCGTATGAGTCTGGATCTAATGTCACCAATTGCTGGACCACCAATCACCCGTATTATTTCCGAAGAAGATCCGCCATTGTCCAGAATTGGTAATACATAAGTTACCTTGAAGGGTTGAACGCTGAACAACGAAACTAATTCATTTGTAGCGGTTCCCCCACTCAACACCACGATCGATTTTTCCATCGGATACCTGTTGCTCTTGAGTTGATTGATGATGCATCACACGACAAGCCCATTCTTTATCATAAGAGGTATGGGTTTTTTTTGAGATCCGCGCCCTTGTGATTGTCTTTTTGCCATATGGAAATGGACCAAGGCGTCGCTACCAATCCTGCCTCGCACGAGAGCTCAACCTGACATGAACCTCCGAATGCAATTTTGCGGCATAAGAATTAAAATTCACGAGCTTCACTCAGCAAAAAAACTTTTCGTATAATTTTCGATGTGAGGTCAAAACACATTCTCCCTTGAACAACAGTGTAGTGTTTTCGTTACTGACATATAAAACAGAGATCTTTGTCTCACCATTCCTCCACTTTTTTAAATGATTCCTCCCCAACGTTTTTATGCTGCGTTTTCACACACTAACGCTACTACGTGGTCCACACCTCAATAATGGTGCATTAAATTAAAATTACACTGCAACTCTCAATATTCATTTCATATTCAATGTAATTACTCAAATATTGTCGTGAACTACATTTGAAACACCCAGATCTCTCTCAAAAATTCAGCTATGAAGGGTTTTGCTCCTCCATTCTAGCATTTCTTATTGAATTTCAAGAAAAAAAATAGCAGGCAAAATCTGAATAAAACCTACAACCCACAAGACGTCTGAATAATGCACTCAGTTATTGAACTCTCCGACTTTCACTTCTCAAGCCTCCTTAAACCTTGACATCACTCGTTGTGTAGATACGTTTCAATTTCTCAATGGCTTATTTCCCGCCGATACGTTTTTCAATTGTCTACCTGTAAGAATTTATCCCCTCATGATATGGTGACCCTTGTTTTTTTAATATGAACAAGTAATCGAAGCTGGGCTAGTTTAAAAGGTGAGAAACTAGCATTTGGCTTTCTTTCTTTTCTCGCCCACTAATTATTGCCAAGAGGAGGAAGTATTGCAAGAAAATCCCAGTTACCACATTGTTTTCCGGTGCTTTCAAAGTGAATACATCTTTTAAAAACTTCTTTGTGGGCCTAAAAAGCAAGAATTCCCTATATAATACACTTTTCTGCGTAAGCACCAATCTTTCACCACGACTCACGACTATGCTCTTTCTCTCTCATGATCTAACAACAACTGATCAATGACATCAACTATTTTAGTTTAGTTTGTTTTCACGTATTCCCCACTTATTATCCTCCCAATGCAATCTTCCTAATCAACAATATCGAAGACCACCCAATTTGATAACAACCAACCAAACGACCACCCTTACTTAAAAAGCACTCCACGAAAAACGTCTACAACAATAACATACAATGAAAACATATAAATTCACGCATACAGAGTCTCTACCTGAGTAAAAAAATGAAATCATTTCCAATGTCACTTCTGTCAGGACTTCTTCAAAAGTAATTTCGATGACCAACTAGAACCTCAACTACCAAGGATTGACAAACCCAGGCTCGACCAAATAGCACCTTTAATTCGAATAATAGAACATGCTCTACTCACTGAACTCCGTATTTTTATGCGATCATCAACTGCTGTAACCACCACATTATTGGTTACTCAAACCGACATGTTTGGAAAATCAGACTAGTTGGAGTACTTGCAAAAATGAAGCTACAATTTTGACATCCCACCAGCATAAATTTTGTAATCCAAAGAAAAAGGCTTGTTATTAATATTACCTCCAATTGACACTTCAAGTATTCTTAATGCTATAGTCCGAAATCTATTTGATCTCAAAAAAAACACAAGACCACCGGGTAACATTTCGGGTTGTGTGTTGAAGTAATAATATAAAAGCAATTAGTGCCCGATATATTTAATCAACAGCTCGCTTCTCATTGCAAGTTTTACGTTTTTGTTGGTTTCAAGTCCCTAAAGGTGTATGTTCACCAAACGCATTTGACCTACAATGGCTGCAGCCTTAAAGAAGGTCGACAACTAAATCTTGTCCTAGCGGTTATGAAGAAACAATACGATAGGATTCTTTATTTTTTCTTCGGTCACCGGAACTAGGTATACATTGTATTAATATCAGCACTAGCAACCTATCTGCACTAGGAACCAATATTTGATCTGAAAGACGTATAACTAATTCTGCTCTGTGAATGTCTTAAAGCAGAATTTCCCTTCAATAGCTTAGCGCCTTTTATTTCACTTCTCACCAAAAAAGAGGCAAACCGCTACTACACCAATTAAATGTATTTAGGAAGGAAGTTGTCAGAACCCTCTTCACATAGCCCTTAGGTGAACTTTGTCTTTCTCTAAACAACCATCAATAAATATGACACCTCTATAATGATCAAACCTTGTCCCCAACACCGTACTTCAAAGAATACGTACACAACGAGGGATCTTTCATGAAACCAGTTCAAATTTTATGTTGACTGCCCTATGAAAACTCTCACATTTGTTCGAAACAAATGAATTTCTATTAATTGAAAGGTCCCCGGGAACTAATATATGCACACAAAAGTTCTGATGTCATAAATGTCCGGTTTGCAACTGTAACAATCTAAATGTTTGATCCTCAACCATGTTCTCATTCATGAAAGTAGAATGACGTTCGTACGCGAAGATAACTTCATTCGTAAAACACCTATGGGTATCATACAGAACTGGAAATCAAAGCATCTTTTGCGTTAAAAATTGCTTTGAAGATTGATCTGATATGTTCAATAACGTTCTAACAACTAACAAAACATATTTTCTATGTGTTCAATTTTATCTCACAATGCAAATAATAATTTCGTGGAGAATCAATAAACGTAACCATGTGATCTTTATACGATGTTGACCTGCCGAGAACAGTCAGGAAACAATAAAACGCGATTGTTTTCAATGATGCCTCGAATGTTCTAATAGTGTGAAGCTTTTGATTTCTGTATCATATATGTCCCTGTTCGATTCTACAGCAACCCATGTATGCTCAAACCAGGCAGCTATATAAATAAACAGCATATTATCATATGTTTAAAACTTATGACTATGATAATGTTTTACTAGGAGAATAGTAGGTAGGCGCAGCCCAGAGGCCTGAACGCTGAGGTTTATTATGACAATTTGTAAAATTGAGCTGCTACGTCCAGACCGTGAAGAGGAGAATTATGATGGATAATGGTCAATTCTTGTCATTACTGCGTAAGGTATAACGCCAATCATTTGCGGGTCATTGCGGGTCAATATTTCTTTTACCGGCCCTTTGATGCCGCCTGTGATTTCCCAGTGAATAAAATTTTGGGAGCTCACTGCAGATCGTAAATTCATAGTTTCTACACAGTCATTGTTGCTATCATATATTCCTTCGTGTGATTTGATTCGCCGCGTGAAGAAAATAATTTGCAGAATGAACCTTAATGAATGATGATAAATGTGCGAATCAGATTAGTTAGTCATTGAATAATTTCCCTGAAGTCTGAAATACCTTCCGGGACTGAATCATTAAAGTCCCTGCTTCTTAGTGTACTTCATAGTTGAACAGATATTATATTTACAAAGCCTTAAGTTGTGTATCATCAATTTAAGCTAGTTAACATAAACAAGGCAGCAAGTGGAAATGATCAGAAGGAGCATAAATAGGAATCAGGGAATCATCAATCTTTATCCCACTCTACCTGTGACAAGTCATGTCTGACTTCAAACTTGAACTGAATTCACAACACGAAATCATGGTAGTTGAAATCAACAAGAATCACGTACAAGAAGAATTTTGTCACTGTTTATACCATGAACTAAGAATCTGCAGTTTAATATGAAGATGGTGAAAAAGATCATACAAATTCCCAAAGTTTTTAGTTTTTTCCTGATTTAACTGAAAAGGAGAAAGGAAGAGCATTCAGAACTTTTATTCCCTCGTCTTTGAAAGCAAATGAAGTTGGCATTGAAAGAAACATATCCATTGGGGAGATGACGATAGATTCATTGTTGTTACAAATAAATATTGGATAGTTTTCTTTCGCTATGAAACAGCGTAAAGTGAGATTTCGTTCACCAGCCGGTATTCATATAGTAGCTCGTGACAGGTTTTTATTTTATAGCTTATAGTTTTTAGAGAGTGATGGTTAGTATCATCTATCTCCCTTTTAATCAAATGTATCACTAAAAAAAAAAAAGATTCAATGCATTAACTTTTGTGAACAGTCAAACCTGCTTTGTTTGATATACAATTGCTCAAGCATTTGCTGTCATAATGCAAATTTTGTTCAAAAGTAGACTGTCAGTTATTTTTCACGTTTGTCTGATTTTTATTTTTGCAAATTTTACACGATCCATCGAAATTTTGGTTTCGAAAGGAGCGAAGGGTTCTGATAATAGTGTTTAGTTTCGCTTTCTTCGTTTGAAGTGGCGGGATGATTGTGTGAACATTGAAATTCCACGTGACCTGAATCTTTGGCAAATTCAATGAATAAAAAAATTGGGTAAGCTACACGGGTCAGGCGGCAAATGCATAAAGGTCTTCTTGCTGGAAGATGAAACGCCAAGATGTTCGATGTTATAAACAAATTTTTGTTAACGCTACAAAACTTTATTCTGGACCTAAGTAGCAATCAACTGCTACGTTTCATTTGAATTAGTGAAGATGAGGCACCATCGACTATTTCCGTCAAGAAGTGGGCTGATTTGCTATTTATTGATACAGGTGAATATACTTCGTGTGTGGTGGTTTTTGGCAGACTACAATAATAACTATGGTAATTACATGGGTAAATTTATCGGGTGTTTACTCGAATTGACATTCCATTGAAAGAATTTTACTGATCTAAAAACGTTCTATTGTGTTTGAATTTGAAGTCGTATTTTTGTGAGAAAGACTGTGTGTGTATATTTCTTCCAGCTGATTAAGCTTACGTAAGGAGAATCAGAAATTCCCAAGCTCTCTACACCACTATCAATGAAATTCTAATGATATAGATTACGTTGTGGCAAATTTATTTTCCTGATGAAGTGTAACAGAGTGAACATTTATGTCCTACATAGACTAAGAGAGTACTCATATACATGCTTGTGCTCTCGGAAATATTAACTTTGAGTTTACATTAAGTACTAATTCCCACGAAAGACCTGGCGATACGTTTAGCTTCATTCTTTGAATCCTCTAAAATCTGATCCCCGTGTGTATCTCGCACCTGTGTTGAACTCGCAATTGGTTTTGGGTGTACGGGTGTGTTTCTGATAAGATAGAAAGGGCAACTGATCATACTTTCTTGACCCCACCCATAATGTCGCCATACTCGATTGGGACGGATGGAGTAGCAAATCTTGATGAATTGAAACGATACTCTATCCAATTTGCAGATGATTTGTTGGGTAAATTTGTTACTGTTGCTAGCATCCTCAATAAGGCTTTGACTCTCTTAGAAACCTTTAAGTATCAGGTTAACAAATTCAAGCGTTTAGGGTATTGCGATCATGAGCTAGCCACTTTTTGCTATAAGTCAGCTCAACATTTGCTTGCATCTTTCCGGGGAAGAAAGGAGGAGAAATATCTTTCTTTGATTGAGGATATTCTTCTCACTCTCAAAAGTTTACGCGTCAGCATGTCAGAGGTTGAAAAGTGCTTTCTGAAAGATTCATTCAACGAATCCGGCTTGGAAAGTCGCTTTTCTAAACTTAAATTGGGAAACCTCAAAGACCGGTCTTCAACATTTTTACCTAATTCTCGAGACATGATTTCCCCTTCAGAATTGAATCATTATTTAAGATCTTCACCAAACTCAGTACTAATTCTTGATTTTAGGAGCAAGAAAGAATATTCATACAGTCATATCAATTTTCTGAATATTGTGAATATTGAACCAAGGATTATTGTAAATTTGTTCAGTGAGAAGGTTTCTCCAACTGATCATGATCTCGAAGTTTCACTCGCAATGGTCTTGAGTAAGCAGGATCTTGACTTGTTCTGCAAAAGGCAAGACTTTGAGTTGGTTGTGATTTACAATCTCAAATTTGGTTTGTTCTCGGACAATAAATTTGAATCATGGATGCCCCTCCTCTCAAACAACGAGGGGACGTTTTTGCCAGAAAATCCTTTCAAAAAATTGATCGACTTGCTTATGTATCGCAATCAATATTTGAGTGGAAGGCTAAAAAATTATCCACTTTTTCTCAATGGAGGGCTAAAACGGTGGTATGAATCTTATGGAGAACCTGCATTAACTCGTGTACCTTACAAATCACACGAAGAAAGTATGTCTGTAAACCAGCCTCAGAGTCTGTATGAAGAACGAGAGTCTAAATACTTGAAAACTTTTCAAGATTATTTGTTGAGTGGAACCGATGGTCCCCTTACTCCAAAGATTTCAAGAGAGGATGAAAATGTTCACGAGATATTGGGAAATAAGGGACATGGAATAAAAACAGGTAAGATGCGCGGTTTTGTACTGGAGCCTTCTAAAGTTACGCAAAACTCTTCCCCTATAGAAAGCAAGAAATGTGAATTTTCATCTGAATCTTTGAATTTCTGTACAGGCCTCGTTAATCTTGGTAATTCATGTTATATGAACTGCATTCTTCAATGTTTAGTTGCAACACCCCATCTTTCAGTGTTCTTGGCACCGAGTCTCTCGAAACATCCAGACCGTACTGCCGTTTCATACAGGGAGCACATCAACTTAGATAATTCACTTGGACTGCGGGGCGTGATCACAGTCACATTTGTTGAGCTTTTAACTGAAATGTTGGAAAAGACAGGAAAATCGCTTTCACCGACAAAGTTTAAAAGAGTGGTTGGCTCATATTCCCCTGGAAAGCAGTTTGCCACATCAGATCAGCAAGATTGCATAGAGTTTCTTAATTTTATGCTAGACTCATTGCATGAAGATCTAAATCAACGACTGATTAAAAGCCCTGAAGAGCGACAAGCGATCATGGAGCTTTCTGTGGAACAAGAGAATGCTCGTGAATATTTGCCGGTACGTCTCGCAGCCACAATTGAATGGGAAAGATACCTTAAGTTAAATTTCTCGATCATTGTTGATCTCTTTCAAGGACAGTATGTATCGCAGTTGAAATGTCTCGAGTGTCAGATGACATCTAGCACCTACAACGCTTTTTCGACACTTTCGCTACCTATTCCTCAAAGGGTTAGTCGAACTCCCGGTGTTATTCTGCTCTTTGACTGTTTGAACTCCTTCGTGGAAACTGAACTTTTAGATGATGATAACAAATGGCATTGTCCAAGATGCAAAAAGTTTTCCAAACTGACGAAGAAGCTAGTTATCTCTCGTTTGCCAAAGATATTGATTATTCACTTCAAAAGGTTCAAGATGCAAAATGGTCATTTTAAGAAACTAGAAAACTTTATAAATTACCCAGTGAACGACGTACTTGACTTGACAAGCTATTGGCCACCTGTCGGTTCATATATTGATGCACCTGCAGCCGGGTCTATGTCGAAAGCCAAAGAAATCGAACTTTTGTCCAACTTACCAGATCGTCAGCAAATCCCGCCATTCAGGTACAAATTGTACGGAGTCGCCAATCATTATGGCAATTTGACAACTGGCCATTACACTTCATTCGTTAGAAAGTCAACAGATTCTAAAGACTGGAACTACTTCGATGATTCAAAAGTGCAGAACAGATGTCTGGAGAATAAAGTTCTTAATCAGAATGCATACTGCTTATTCTATGCGAGATGCTAATGCTTTATGTTACTCGAAGTTCATTGGTGTGATATCTTCCGTTACTTTGATCGACGGATGGCTTCCTATCACACCCTTGCTGATGCCCATCCAAAGCCAATCAACCTTTTCATGGGGCTGATACTTTACTTCCCCTCTAAAACCATCAACAAAACTTCTGTCGTTGACAGTCATATTCGTAGTGAAGTTAATAAACTCATTAAATATAGCAATGGATGACCAAAACTGAATTTTTCGAAGGCACGCAACGACAAGACTTGTGACTTGACCACCATTAAGGCAGTGAAAGTACACGGGGGCAAATTTATCATGGATGAGATATTTTAAAGCCTCTAGTATAGTAGTATAGCCCATAGGGACACCTCTTTTTTTGCCTTTTCCTGACTGGGCGCATTCAATATGTATCAATCTGATGTTACAATCACGGGCAAACTTGTATAAAGTGGGGTCTGTTGATTCATTTATAGGTTCAGGTGTGAGAGATATTATTGTCTTCAAGTTCAAACTTTCGAGAAACGAGAAATTGATTTTTCTTGGATAACCACCACGATAGAGATTTGTCTGTATGTGACTAAATCGCAAAGGTGGTACAAGGGGGTCCATTTGTTGCATTGGAGAGTTTGAAAAGGTAGTTTGGGCAAAATTGTTTTGACTTCCCCGAAATACTGCGTGCGATTTCAAGTGGGAGTGGGGGGTCGCGAGAGGCTGCGACTTATTGAGGTAAGTACATATTAATTAAAAACACTAAAAACGCATATTTAAAGCTTGCAGTCTGCAACATTTGTTTCAAGAACGTCTTCGATAGACATTCTGGGGCGAGTTCCCGGAATTTTTGATCCACCGGCGATTCCGCTGCTATTCTTTAGGTACAAAATATCTCCAACTTCACTGAACTTTGTGAGCACGTAGTCTAGGTCTTCTTTGGTTAATGCAGAACTCACACATAATCTAACTCTTGCAGTAGTAATAGGAGTGGCGGGATATCCCACAATCACAACAGCAATTTTCATTGAGTACAAAATTCTCGAGATCGCTGGCATCTTGGCTGGTAAGTATAATAAAAGAGGAATGACAGGGGAATCATCGGCACCATAAACAATGAATCCCAATTTCTTGAGCCCAAGACGTAAGTACCGTGAATTGAACGCGATTCTCTTTAATCTCTCTTCACCCTCGCCAGGATTAATGGAACCATCGATGACACTGAGAGATGATATTATCTGCTCTAAAACTGGGGGAGGCACACCTTCGCCAAAGCTATTATTTAAATAGCTGAGTCTAAGCTTGTCGACAATCCATTTATCACCCGCGATATAGCCACCGGTTGCACCAAATGATTTGGTCAATGTCCCCATTAAAATATCCACATCATTGGGATCAACCAGAAAGTAATCGCAAATTCCCCTACCTTGCGGTCCCAAAGCACCAATAGAGTGGGCCTCATCAACAAAGAGATAACACTTGTATTTGTCCTTCAATTTTACCAAAGCTGGAAGATTGACCATATTACCTTCCATGGAATACAATCCTTCGACGGCGATGATAATCTTCTTCCAGGGGCGATGAGTTTTAGGCTGACCTTGAGCAATCTGATTTCTGATTAATTTTTCCAAGTCCTTCATGTCATTATGCTTAAAAACCTTTACGATCGCCCCAGAAAGTCTTATACCAAAACGAGTTGATGCATGGTTCAATGAGTCACTGATTACCAAAGACTGTGAATCCACTAAAGAAGCAAAAAGACTAGCATTTGTTCCGTAGCCCTGACTTACAATAATTGCGTCCTCCTTTCCTACAAACTTCGCAATAACCTGCTCGCACTTGACATGTAATTCAGTGGTGCCAATCGCGTTTCTAGGGGAACATGACGAAGTTCCATATTCACTAACTTTTTCCAAAACATTGTCGGTACACACACCATGTGATTGAGCAAACCCCAAGTAATTATACGATGATAAGTTAAGGCATTCCACAGATTTCCCTGAATAAGTGTAGTCCTTATCCTTGCGGACTCGCTCGAAACACTTAATATATCTTCCAGGTGCTCCATGGACTGGTCTTGCAAAGCAGTCATCGATTCTTGTCTTCAAGCGCCTGACATAGAAATTTTCAAATCCATCGTACCATGGAGCGTATCCGTCTTTTTCGACTAAATCTTCATAGTCTTGAGGCTTGAAAATTTTACCGAAAAAGTCACGAATATGACCGATAATTATCAAAATTAAATAACTCAACAAAGTAGCCAAATGAATCAAGTATGGAGGCTCGTCGTCAATAGGGGTTGGTAATGGCTCACCAATAGGATGCTTCGAAACATGTAAATACTCTTTTGATGTGAGCTTACCATATTCCAAGTCTGCCCTCACTGTATCTGGACGTGAATCAGGAGGCGCATCAGGTATCAAAGTAGACATAATGTTCGGTTCCAAAGGGTTCACTTTCCAATTCGACAATACAAAAAAAAAGCTGGGGGTTCCGTTCGGTGTCGAGAGAAGAAGAGTATTTTAAGCTTGCGCGAAGTCAGGATCGCGCGTCAAACAACACGAGCAAGATCACGGGTTGATTCGCATTGACTTTTACGTGTATTCATATTTCGCAGTGGAACTCTTTCTCTACATCTTTTTCTCTAATTTTTGGCTCACATATTCAAATTAGTCATTTCGGGTCGTTGAAAAGAATTTGAATGATCTTTCAGCATCTCCCTCAAGTTTCAAAACATACTCGTGCGGTGCAACTTCCCAATCTAAATGTCCTATCGAAAGGACAGTAGTATCTCCCGCCATTCGTGCGATCAATGAATGACATTTAGCGACTAGATTCTCATCCATACCAGAAAATGCCTCGTCCAATATTAGGATTTCGGGGCACTTAATAATAGCTCTTAAGAAAAGTGTAAGTTTTTGCAAAGAAACGGATAGTTCATTAAAAGGCACCTCAGAACTACCTTTCAATTCCAGGTGAAATTGGTCTAAGATAGAGCATGCATAAAGTGGAAGATCAGAACCTTTGTAGGGCATTCTAAAATTAGAATTTCCAATATCAGGGACTAAACCATTCGAAATTACTTGACGCATTGTCATTCGGGCAGGTACAACAGCATGGAGTTCTGGTGAAGAGATGCCGATCTTGTTATTTATATCAAAGTAGTTGACGCCACTTCCGGGCTTACGGAGAATGCCATTAATACTCAAGACAGATTTCCAAGATTGGGGATGTTCTGCCGTTATTAATGATAAGATAGTTGTCTTCCCAGATCCGTTCTGTCCCATAATCCTCCAAGAAGAGCCTTTTTCAATCCTCCAATTGAAGTCCAGCAATACCTTCGAATTCTTGTAGACAACACAAGCACTCTTAAATTCAATAAGCGCAGATTTGCATTGCGGAGGTGGTACTTCAATTAGCCCAAAAGAATTACTACTCGAATTGGTCCTCTGTAGGCCCCTGAACTCTTTCTTGTAAATGTCATTACTAAAAGAGAACGTTTCATCAGTAAACGATAAGCCATTATCATCGACTATAGCAAGTTTTGAGATCCAATCAGGTGCCTCATCTAAGGTTCTCAAGCCTGCAACTATACTTATGTCTAAATCTGAAGCCACGCGCTTAAGTGAATCCGAAACTATCCGAGTAGCCTTTGTATCAAGCCCTAAAAAAGGGTCATCTATCACAAGAAGCTGCGGCTTGGTATGAATTGCTTTTGCTATCCTTGCCCTTCTCATTTGTCCGTTACTAAGGGTATTGATCCATTTGTTTTGCAAATGCTTCAAATCAAATTGAGTAAGAAGTTGTTCGAGTAATTCATTCTCGTTTGCCAATTGCCTGCTATTATTGTAGTTATTTGCTCCAGAGATAAAGTTTTTCACCGAGTTTACATCGTCTGACATTTCCAACTTTCCTTTGAAAGAATATGACTCATATCTAGCAGCCATATGACACTGGTCAAGCCCTGAATTCTCTCTGAAATCAATGAATTGAATATTTTGCCTGATATTCCCACCGGATAAGTAGGGAAAAGAACGACCCAATGGTGGATCCGAGAAGTAGTTCGATGCAATTATTTTCAAAAAGTCGGATTTTCGGGGCCCAGCCACTCCCCAAAACGTGGGTTCCTTTTCATAAGCATTGATGCAGAACTTCTTAATTGGAAAAGAAAAAAGATGTTCTTTTTTTAGTTTACGTGGGATGTCCTTATAGAATGAAGCATTCTCGATTTTTATTAGACATTTTTTCAACTTTTGAGACATTTTGATATCAGTAATCCAAAAAAAGCTTTGAGGACAAAACAATCTTTGTTAGCCTTGTGCGAAAAATAATACAAACTTTAAAGGAAGTACGATGAATCGGAATTAGGGAGCAAGTATATAATTGAAAATTGATAATTAATCAGAATAAATATATTTAGGCTCAAATAATAATTATTATACATGATTTCTCTTTTTTTGTTCTTTTTTTTTTTTTTACTCCAAGAATCAAAGGTTATCGAATACCCCCACGGGTCATGATTATTTTGCAAGAGGGCCGCCACTCACGTGATCACAGAGACAAACAATCCGTGATCGACTTGAATGTATCTTTCTCGTTACAACCAGCATGGATTTCAACGAGCCCGTGATTTCTCAGCAACAATTACTGACTGATGATAGTGAAAATAAAACTGAAAATAATGTTCCCGTAATGTCTCGTTTAGAGAACGAAATCGATGATGTTTATTCGCAGATAGAATCCAAAATTTCTACATTTTGGAACAGCGCCTCTCGCAGTATTCAGGGATCGCAAGGAAAGTCCAACCCATCGGAACAAGCATGTAATAAAAATGGGTCGCCGGTAGAAGAATCCACTACAAGCGATACAAGCAAACTGCTGACGGGCACTCCTAACCTTTCAGATGCAAAACTTGACCTCGCTGCCATTTCTATTCTGGCCAATAGGGCCCTCGACGAGTTGGATTCCAAGCTCGAAATCGTGGAACAACAAGCGGGTAACTTCGTTAATTCTATCACATCTTTCTTTTCCAGCTCAGCTGCTGCGAAATCTCGCATTACACCCAGCCAGAAAGTGCATGATTCATCCCCGTTGCCTATCATTCCCGGAGACGCTTACGGATCTTCCCGCTTTGATATGGAGCTTTTTAAGTTGCATACTACAGAGAATATATTCTTGGATCATGACAAAGATGATCAAATAGAGACTTCTAAGTTTGTGGTTGATGATAAGACACAGGAGATCAGTAGTCTCTTGTTAAGATACCCGGATACTTTGGAGATATTAATGAAAAAGCTTGTTCCCACTCAATTGACTTATAATGAATTTTGGTTTAAGTATTTCAAACAAGAATCGAAATTAAAAGCCGGCGAGAAAGCAAGAAGAGAGCTTCTTTCTCGAAATGCCGGAGATAGTGGTTCAATTGTGAAGCAAGACCCTGAACTTCGCAAGGGGGTTGACGCGGAGGGGCAGTCGCAAATTGGTGAGAAAAATAAAGCCAAAGAATCGGTAAAAGCGGGCGACGAAGTCGAAGACATTCCTAAGAAAGGAGAAAATGAGGAAGAAGAAGAAGAAGAGTTTTTATGGGATGATGAGGATGACTTGGAAACCTCTGATGATTAATTTCTGTGTTGAACTACATTTATGCTATGTTCATTTTATCCTGCGTATAGAAATCCCTTAGCCACTGAGGATTACTTCGTATTTAAAGAATGAGTCCATATTACAATAAGAGCAGCGATTATTTGTATTATAAAATGGGAAAATCATCAAACCATGACCTTCTGAAAGAATACTTGAATATTAAACATGGTAGTATCCTGAGTTCAGTGGCAGTTAATAAGCGAGTCTGGGTCAAAAGAAGAAACGGACATCCAACATCAATCATGATGAATAAGTCGAACATTATTGATGACCTTAAAGCAGCGGTCTTTGAAAAATATCCGAACACTTTAGCCAAATTTCATGATTCTTCGGAGCTTCAAATTTTAGTCAGCCTACAAAAACGAGAACAAACCCAACAGACTAAGACACCAAAGAACAAGATCGGTCGATTTAAAAGTGAGACCAGTGACGAGTCGAGTTATAAAAATACAGTGAACAACTATTTGGCCAATGAATCTGTACTAAGCCTACTTGAGCCTGATAGAAATGTCTGGGAAGTACTAGATGAATTTTTTGGGGGCGAAATGAGAATGAATGATGCCTTAGTTATTGATGTAACAAAGGAGCAATCCGAGATTCGGTTGGAAACAACAAATTTAAATCTTCAAAATCATGACGATGTTCGAGCTAAAGAGTTAGAGCAACTATATTCTCCATCTCCAAACCAATTAACAGTTCCAAGGTCAAATTTAAGCACGTCCAACTTACAGACTCCGAAGCCACAAATCCCCCAGCAATTTTCAAAGGTGTTGGAGAAAACCTCCCCCGATTCCCCAAGATATCTATCAGAAACCTCGCAAGTCACTAATACACACAAGCGTTCACAATCCAGCCCATCCCAATCTCCAATCTCCTTGGCTCAACCTAAAAGCAGCAACTCTCAAGCAGTTCTTCTTCTTCCTAAAAACTTCTCGCTTGGAGAACAACATTCCTTGAAAAGATTATCTTTAGACGAAAATTTAATCCAAAAAACGGGTACAAATCAAAAGATTAATGTTACAAACATTGGCTCCAGAACCCCGGACAAGAGGTCCAATCTTGGAGAGGATAGGGATGCTATAAATCAACGTGGAACTCCAGATTCAGATCCTGGACTTACTGTACAACATCCTGTGCCAAACACTGATCCAGTAATTACTAAAACTGAATCCACCACAGAACTGTCCCCGAAAAGCCACTCAAAAGTACAAGAAAGTAAGCGCGACCGGATAGAAAAGACTCTCAACACATCAACGTTTGAACAAGTATTACCTTCCATATCAGTTTTGGTTGTCGAGGATAATTCTATTAACCAAGCAATTCTAGGTGCGTTTTTGAGAAAGCACAAAATTCATTATCAGATTGCCAAAAATGGCCAGGAGGCAGTTGATAAATGGAGAAAAGGTGGATTTCACCTAGTGTTAATGGATATACAGTTGCCTGTAAAGTCTGGAATTGAGGCTACAAAAGAGATCCGGTTTCTCGAAAAGGTGAATAGAATAGGCGTTTTTGCACAGCACGAATTAGCCAATAGCCAAGCCGCAGGTCACTTGGAGATAAAAGAAGATCAGAAGCTAGATCTTAATATTTTTAGATCCCCGGTTATAATTGTGGCATTGACTGCATCATCAAATTCCTCTGTCGACAAGAAAAATGCTCTTACCGCTGGCTGTAACGACTTCTTAACCAAGCCTGTTAATCTTGTTTGGTTGCAAAACAAAATCACAGAATGGGGATGTATGCAAGCCTTGATTGACTTTGATGGGTGGAGATGCAAGGGCAATTCTACAACCCCTTCTTCAATCAAAAGTGGATCATTATCATCATCTTCTGCATCTTCTGCAAAATCATGACCATAAAGGCCATGTAATATTATCATTTAAGTCTGGCTAAGCCCTAAGTCAAAGTTCCCATGCTTTAGAAACTATGAAGTAAATATCTTTTGAAAATGTATATCTAGATCGACATTTGACCAGGTAGTATGATGAAAATGCAATTCTTCTACCTGAATGCCCGTGGTTCCAAATAAGCAATTTAGCGAAAATATAAGGCCCATATTAGTACCATTTCTATCTGGTATAATATTACAGATACAATAGCCCTTTCTATTTTTTGTCTTTCTAAAGACACTGCGGAGTCATATCCTTGGAGAATCTTCTGGCGCGACCACTTCAAGATTTGTGGGTAATGCACAGAACGCGCACATTAATAGTCAAGAGAGAAAAACTACTCTGAATTCTCAAGTAATTCACCTTTACTTTTTGACAATGCTGGAGAACGATGTCGAGCCAAGCGCAGGATCCGTGAATTCTTCAAAAATTATCAGCTCAGAAGATGTCACTGCTATGCTACCACTAGAGGTTATAGATAGGGCAATCGGCACCCAAATAAAGATTTTGTTGTCCAACAATAAAGAGTTTCGAGGAACTTTGATTGGGTTTGACGACTTTGTAAATGTTGTTTTACAAGATGTTACTGAGATTGATGGTGAAGGTGGTGAAGGGAAAGTGATACGGAAGATGTTATTGAATGGAACGCAGATAGCAATGTTATGTCCACTTTAATCATTTCAATCGAGATCCACCCTCTAAGTGGGATTAGCAAAGGAGACCTAGATAGCACCAATTTAAATTCTTTAAAAATCGCTTTATGCTTACCAAATATCACACTTTGTTCTAGGGATTGATATTAATTCCATGGCTCTTTCCTTGTGTAGGCGGCCAGTGGTGACAAGCGATCAACCTGCATCTTGTAAGGTGGTTGAGTTTTGTTAGTTAAACTGTGGTTGATTGATTTAATATAGTGTACTCGAAATATTTAGCCGACTAATGCACATCACCATTTTTCTCGAAAACTCTAACGAAAGCATTCAAATTGATATTTCTAATGAACTCTCCCTCAATGATCTTAAGGTATTTATCGAAGCTGAAACAAATATCCCCACCGTTTCTCAAATATTAATTTATGCCAATAGGGTTCTTTCGGATGGCAAATCGACCCTTCACCAGATCGGAGTTGTTGAAAACGGATTAATTTTACTCCGTGAGGAAGCTGGAAGCCAAAAAAAAGCGCTCGAGTCAAATGACAGAAACAGGCCATCGAATCAGCCCGATCATTTAAATCCATCGGCCTTTCTGCGATTCTCAACCCCTCAATGGAACACTGCTTCTTCAAGCTTGTTGAATCAAAGAAAGATTACAGGAGGTGCCTCTGGTTTACTGAACGAGGTAAAAGGAAACTCAAACGATCCAGAAATCCAGGCGAAAATGATGGAGTTGATTCGCCAAAAACAAGTTGAAGAAAACTTACAGTTGGCTTTCGATATATCTCCTGAGTCATTCGTGCCAGTGAATTTACTCTACATTAAGCTTAAGATAAATGGCCATGATACCTGTGCCTTGGTGGATACTGGTGCTCAAAAAACTGTTCTCCATCCGAACTTGGCAAGAAAGTTTGGAATTCTGAACTTGATCGATACGCGGTTCGCTTCTTTGACTGTTGGTGTGGGTAGTCAGCACTCAGAAGGCAGAATTCATAGTGTACCAGTAAGCTTGGGTGACTTGAATGTCGAGTTACCTTGTTCATTTACAATTCTAGATATTCACGTCGGTATCTTGTTTGGGTTGGATATGCTCAGGAGACACAAGTGTAGTGTTGATTTGCAAAAGGATGCTTTGGTAATTGGAGACCAAGAGATCAGGTTTATGACTGACTATGAAATTGAAAAGATAGTGTTACCCTCACAAGCTGACATTAAAACTTCCCAAAGCCCTCAAGATGCAAGCCCATCTACTTGGAAGAAACACGAGCTTCCGCAACCAATTAGAGGTGATGATAAAAAAAACATTGTTCCGGAAAATGATTTTCCCAACCTCTTTCCAGAGGTATCTATATCAAAGATCACATCATTGGGCTTCACCAAGGAAGAAGCAATTGAGGCATTGAGACAGACAAATGGCAATGTCGAGCTCGCAGCTTCATTGTTATTTTAATGATGTAATATAATATATATTGAGTTCTATACGCAATTTAAAGCATAAAACTTCTATATCAAGTTTTCCAGTTCCTCGTCTGATGGTCTTTTCTTCAACACCAACGGTTTACCGGTGACTCTGAAATACAAGTCCTTAATGTCATCCGTAGTAGTTTCGAAGTGAGACGACGGATCATAACTCTTCGAAATGAAGATGTTGCTATCAGATCCATCCTCTGTCGGTTCATACAACTCTGCGAGACCCATGAGTGTATCAACACGGGCACCTAACAATTTAAAAGCAGGCTCCAACTCAACGTGCGGAGAATCAGTCTCAACAATAGTTGAAACTATGGCGAGAAAGTAGCCTTTAGGAACGACGCAATGCTCATCCGAAAGAACAGCGATGTAAATATCATTTTGACGCCCAATTTGGTTTTGAGGAATGATGATTTGAACCGAATCCAAATTGTTTGTATTAGGAACAGGATGGTCTAAAATGCACATTGCCCTAATGACCTTGTGTCCGGTCTTTTTGACCCGATCGGGAAAGTATGTGGGGTCTGCAATGACTATAGGTGCCTTAGCAGTACCCTCTTTAGTCACAACACCTTTAAACCGTTTTTTTTCGTCATACAAGACCTCATCAATTGGTGTATCCAACATGTAAGTTCCACCATAAATGGCGGATAAACGGGCAAATCCTTGAGGCAATTCCCCCAAACCATACAACGGATAAATATAGGGTGACTTTCCGTATTTAGCAACAGATTGAACGTAAAGAATGATTCGCTCAATTGTGGGTCTCGCGACTTCTGTCAAATAGTCATCGTTAGCCCACAAAGCCATCGCATGACCAATAAAGTCCTTTGTACCTCTCTCCAAACCAAAGTGACTATAAACTTCATCCATGGTGTTCTTGTCCAAATTTAAGCCCTGGTGAGTTGAAGATACATCCTCGTCATAACCAGCCACGAATTCCAAGAACCGCTTCATTCTTCTTTTCTCGAAAATACCCATTAACGAACTACGCAACGCTTCAATTTCATTCGAAGGCACTTTGGAAATTTTTCCTGAACGGTAGACATAGCTTCCTCCAATTTGCTTGAACTCGATGTACTTGGTAACCTCCGTGTGGACTAGGATATTGGTTAATTCACCATTGCTCATTAAAAACTTTGGAATCAAATCTACACACCAGTCGCGGTCACGTCCTGTAACAGTGCTGGGCTTTTGTGAAGATGGTTTAAATTTTTGGTAAAGCTGCAGTAAGTTCAAGGATGCTGATTCCCCACCGTAAAAGTCTTGTCTATCAATGTGAAGGACCTTCTTTCCTTCCACTGATAAGATTCCTGAAAGGACACATTCCGTGAGCCCAGTGCCCAAAACTATTACGTCGTAATTCTCATCCATTTTTGTGTTTGACTTCGAATATCCTTTTTTTTTTAATTTTTTGGACCACCTGGAAGGATCGTTGAAACTTGGCTACGAAAGCGAGCGGGGGAACGGGCGGGAGCCAGCTGCTGTAATTTACGACTGTATATAATATCACGTGCTTCGAACTGAGAGCAAGAAATTAATCAATTTTAAACTAAATTATGAAAGTTTTTGGTTCCTTCTCTTGAGCTCTGTTTGATGATGTCTGTAATTTCTTTAGGATCCGATGTAATTTTAGTGAAGTTTTCGAATCCATGATCCGTGATGAGCAAATCATCTTCGATACGAACACCCCCCACATACCAGTATTTGTCAAGAACTTCCTTGTTGATATATTTCATTTTGCTAGGATCGTTTAATATTTCATCGAGTAAAAAGGGGGAAAAGTAAACGCCTGGCTCATCAGTTAAAACCATTCCCGGCTGTAATTTTCTTCTTAACCTTAAGTACTTCAACTTTGGGTCCGGGTCTTCGTAGTTTGGGTTTCCTCCAACATCATGAGTATCCATGCCCAAGACATGACCAAGACCATGCGGGAAAAATCTCGCAGAAATGTTACTATTGAAAAGTGTTTCTTGGTCAGCATTTTCAAAAATTCCGAGCAGGAGAAATTCCCTGATCAAGACTCTATGAGCTTCTAAATGAATATCATCCCATAGAGCACCAGGTTTAATCATTGACATAGTCACTTTCTGCATTTTCAAAACAATGTTGTAGATTTCTAGATGTTCTTTGGTCCAGTCTCCATTTATAGGAAAGCACCGGGTCACATCCGAAGCATAACACTTCCACTCGGCCCCTGCGTCTATGAGGACTGATTTTTTTTCTTTGCCAATTTCATCATCATTTTTCACATAGTGTAAAGTGGAGCAATTGGGACCTGCGCAACAGATTGGGTCATACAGCTGGTATTTAGAACCCTGTCTAAGGGCATGATACATAAACTCTGCATGGATATGTGTTTCATTTGTTTCAATTGGAGTTGCTGACATCACAGCAAGATGGCATTTATCAGTGATAGCTGCAGCACGTCTCATAAGAGATATTTCAAACGAGTCTTTTATCAATCTTGATTCATCCATCGCGTGCTTAAACGTATCTTCATCTTCCGTCAAATAGTCTTTGAAAGGGGCACTCCATTTGTTAAATTCCAAGGTATAAACGGACACATGATTTTCTTTCAAATTTTTGAGAACACTACTCAAATTCTCTGCATACTGGACATTGTCCACATCGTACTGTTCTAAAGCTTCCTTTTTCAGAACAGGAAGGCCGCTCCACATGATGTCTTCTTCATCAATATTTGGAAGAAAGAGAGTCAATTCATCAGATTCTGCAAGATACAAAATGTGAGATCCTGGAATATCACAGCCACTTAAATAGTAAAAGTATCGATTCTGGCGAAGAGGTTTCGTTTGGTCACTGTACTGATAAAGTTCGAGATTTTCCCCGCTCAAAAAAAATCCAACGCCAGTCTCATTTTTGAGGCTTTCAAAATGGGCTAAGACCCTTCTTGCGTGGTTTTTCGCCGGATACCTCGAATCTTGCGAATCAGCCAGTCCCGAAAGCATGTGTGTTAATTTAGTACCGTGGTAATTCAAATAGAAGAAACTTCAAGTTAACTTCCGAAAATTTTGCGCGCCGTGCTGACCTCCATTCTGTGTGTCTAAATTCAAATTAGTGTAAAAAAATTAAACACTCAAAGTTCAAATTATGCTCTACAATAATAAAGACGGAAGTTTTAAGAAAAATCAAATATTATTTGTTGGCAGAAGGTTTTCATTTCTGTTTCCATAACATTCTACTTCAATTTACCTGTTATTTCTGTTGTGAGTTTTCTCATTTTATCTCTAATTTTGAAGCACAATTGTAAACTGACTTTTCTATGGCAAAATTTTTAGAAGTGGTGTGTGTTAATACCAAAGTAGAAAGAAAATTACTCTTTTTTGAAGAGACCAATATTTTTTTTAATTCCTGAATAGTCCTCTCTAATTTTTATTTTCATCAATTTTTCTAGGTGCAAGATCAGATTTTGAAACTTGGGCTGTCAAATCAGTACCGCTCACAATTGTGAATGTGGAGGACGAAGTGCGCCCTCCAAATTTAATTCTTGCCACCCTCAACTTCACGGTCGTAATTCTAGATAAACTTTTTGCGATCAATGGAAAGATTACAAAGATTACTTGGTGGGGCAAATGGCTCCTTAGGACAAGGAGGAGCTCAACTGTCTGATGCAGTGGCAATAGATGATTCGGAAACAGTTTACATATCTTCTTTAGCACTTTTGAAAATGCTCAAACATGGTAGAGCTGGTGTGCCCATGGAGGTTATGGGCTTGATGCTCGGAGAATTCGTGGATGACTTCACTATTCACGTAAAAGATGTCTTTGCTATGCCTCAATCTGGAACTGGAGTCTCTGTTGAAGCCGTTGATGATGTTTTTCAAACAAAAATGATGGATATGTTGAGACAAACAGGCCGTGATCAGATGGTTGTTGGATGGTATCACTCTCATCCAGGTTTTGGCTGTTGGCTTTCATCAGTGGACGTGAATACACAGCAGAGTTTTGAGCAATTGAACAAAAGGGCAGTCGCGGTTGTCATCGACCCAATTCAGTCGGTCAAAGGAAAGGTTGTTATTGATGCATTCAGAACCATTGATGCGAGCACGTTGATGAGAGGCCAAGAACCCAGACAATCGACGTCTAATGTTGGCCACTTGAACAAACCGTCTATTCAAGCGTTGATTCATGGTCTTAACAGGCAATACTACTCTTTAAACATCGACTATCACAAAACCCTGTACGAAACAAATATGCTTTTGAATCTCCACAAAAAGTCTTGGCAGAGCGGATTGAAGATGTCCGACTACAGTCATTCTGAACATGAGAACTTGTCTGATATTCAAAGCTTGGTAAAAATCGCGAAGTCTTATAATGAAAGAGTCACCGAGGAAAAAGAGTTGCTGGAAGAAAAATTGAAGACTAGATATGTCGGCAAACAAGACCCAAAGAAGCATTTGGCTGAAAGATCAGAAGCTATCATAGAGAATAACATTACCTCTTTATTAACAAGTAATGTGAATTCTATTGCAATTCAATAGTCTAATACATCTAAAAACTGGTCGTAAAACAAAAATAAATACAAAATGAAAGAAATAGTAGGACTCTGATTTTAGAACTGCATTAAGAAGCGGTTACTGTAGTTCAACACATCATTAAACTTATCTTTGCAAACAGTAGAAATCTGTGAATATTCTGGAAGAAGGTGCTCAACGCAAATCATAAATGAAACGAATTTTATTTCAAGAGTGTCCCTTGAATCTGACTCGGCATCCGTGTTTAAATACGCCATAAAGAGTGGAACGAAATTCACAAACTCATCTAACTTATCATTGTAGGCCTTTTCAAGGGCTTTTTGGGGATTCAATGCCGAGAAGACGTAATTCAATACCGAATTTGAAGCAATTGCAGAGTGTGGGAAAATGTTGGGATATCTTGTTGCAAAACAGTTCCACGATTTAAGTTCAGTTAAGAGCTTTGAATCGATCTGCCTTCTTATAATGGTATATTCTTTAAGTTCAAAGTCTCTATGAAACATGGCTTCGATTTGCAAGGGATCTTTTCGAAGATTATCATCTAGAAAAATTAGAATCCATAAATCATTCAAACTATCCAAAAAATCGCTAAACATTGACTCCAAGCAACTGGGCTTTTGGCTACTATTGAGATTGAGTGAGCTTATAGGTAAAATTTCATTAACTTCATCATTCCCATCATTATCGTAATTCTTTGTTTCCAAAAGCATGGGAAGTTCTTTGTCCGGCGAGGCTAGGTACGACATTGGGATGATGGCATGCGTGGAGGGGTTCAGAGTTTCTTCATCAGGTAAGAGCATGTCATATTGCTTACATAACAATAATGCGGATGCTAAGCTATGTGGGTCAGTGGGAATGATTTTTGTGACTTGACCATGCAAAAGAATTCGACGAACGTTATGAACAGCCAAGTTCAACAGCTTCTCACAAGGTCCTGGGCTACCACGGCAGGTAAATGGATAACTCAGCTCATAGAGTGCCTGTTTCTCGATCGACTCTTTATTTTCGTAGGCAATGAGGGGGAATGTGTCGAAAACTCTGCGAATGGCTGATGGAACTTTCATTTTACCGCCAGCACTGGTTCGAACCATGATGTAACGGCGCTGTATTTATTGAGGACTAAAAACGGCGCACGAAATACTGCGAATGTTGGCGGTGACCTCATAATAAAATATACACACTTTATCATATGAGTAAAAACTAAAAACGGTGATATCGACAAAATTTCTATTTGATTATACAGCTAGAGATTATTCGTTTATTGAATTCAGGTTTAGAATTTGGAGAATTTTACTCCTCTTGTGAGACCAAGTCAATGCTCAAATCACACCACGTCTCATTAGCAAACTTGCACTTACTTTCTCCATGGTTCACAAATCCAATTTTTTCATAAAAGGGAACTAGTTCTTTGTGAGCGATGATCACAACTCTACCTCCCAAGTCTTGATTTGATAACTTTTGAATGTAATCGTGCATCAATAAGGTGCCCAAATTTTTACCCTGCCACTTTGGATCAATCACTAAGCCGTGAACACCAATAGTTCTAGATTGTTCGATATGGCCTGCCTTGGGATCATCAGCCAGAGGAAGTTCCATAGAGGCGCTTGTGATTCTATCCGAGAAAATTTTAGTGGCAATAACATGTCCAATCAAAGTTTCCTTCACGACTGACAGCTTCACGGGTAGCTTCTCATTTTCAGAATCTTCACTATCAGACCCTGAAGACTCGGAGTTTTCCTTCATTTCATCTTCCAACTTTTTGGCGATATCTGGCAAATTGATTGCATTATATTTATAGCCATATTCTCTCACAAATAAACCTGAACAAAGCTCTGGGCAGACAGTCAACCTGTATTTGAACTTCTCTTCAGTACATCTTTCTGCCTCAGGAAAACCTCTGGTCTCCAAGTCTAAACACAGGTTTAAATCCTCAATGGTTAAGGGGCGAATTGATAAATTGGGCGGAAAGTCTGTCATGTCTAAATAGTAATCTCTCCATCGTGAGCGCAATGCGATCAAAATTCGGGGTTAAAATAGTGGTGCGCGCACTCATGAGATTAAATGCGGCAAAAACTGGGCCTCGAGGCAGAGAAACGTCATGTTGCAATTCTTTTCAGTTTACTCCCGAAAAGTAAATCATGAAATTTATATATATTTCTAAGGTCAACTTTACAGAGAAAAATACAAATTTATTTCAAAAAGCTATTTGGAAACTATATAAAAATTACTCTAACAAAGGTAATTCCGTTTTCTCAGATTCATTGTTTATTAATGAGTCGCTGACTTTCCATAGATGAAGAATGTTATCATCAGCTGTAGAGGCAAGAGTCCACTCTTTGAATGGACACCAACTTAAGTCAGTGACCGCCCCGGTATGACCCGCATGCATCATAAAAATCTCAGGAGCTCCATCTTCAGCATCTTCTTGCGTTTGTTCTTCCCCTATCTTACTCAAGTCCCAAATTATGACTCGTCTGTCCTGGGATCCCGAGGCTAAAATACCATCCTTGTGCGGAGAAAAGTCCATGCTGGTGATGGCATCACCGTGTCCCATCATTGTATGAAGCACACCGCTCTTAGAGGGCTTCTGCGAGATAGCTCTAAGGTCCAAAAAGTTAATATTCGAATTTTGATTCCCGATTGCTAGCAAATTCCTGGAGAACGGGGAAAATGCTAGACTGTTGATGCCTTCAGAACCCTCATTATAAAAAGTCTGAACAGGTTTTTGAGAGTCTCTTGTGTCATAAATGAACACATTTTGATCATCGGAGACGGATGCAAATATGTTCGCATCAAAATTGTGCCATTTTACGTCATTGACGATTTTGGTATGACTCTCATACTTCTCAACCAAGCCCTGGTTTACGTCAATCTTGTTTAAGTCAGAAATCACAGTTGTCGTATCGTCAGAAGCCGTAAGCAAAATACCGCGATTGAAATGATTCCAACATAAACCATATCCATTTTCTGTATGTGGAGAGAATGCATGTTCTCTAGTTCCCCTCTCCAAATCAAAAATCTCGCAACCACCAGCACCATTAATGGAAGCAACCAAATTAGGATCTTGCGGCATGTACCGGGCTCTGTTAATTTCGTTCGAAGTCTTTATTTTCTTCGAGATTTTTATGGTCGAGGAAACCTTAAGCTTCTTTGCAGCTTCTGTAGGCAATCTAGTCGAAGCCAATTTGAGGTAGTCATCATCTACGCCCGAAGTGTTTGTCCCAAGTAGTAATTGCGCGTCAAGTGTCTCGGTTTCGTGACTTTCAGGAAGCCACTGCACTGTTAAAGATGGCCATGTAAGGGCAGTTTCACTCACAAAATCATACATGAATCGGCAATTCTTGCGCCATAATTCGTATTCTTCCTTCAACTGAACATTATCGGTGGAATCCGTCATTTTTCTGATTGCAAAAACCGTGTCGTTTAATCTTCCGTGAGACTAGCAAGAAGTAAGCTGAGGTGCACGGGTGCCATACCAGCACATAACGCGTTTCCTTCACGTTGTGTCATTGGTTGTTGGGACATTAATTACATCTGTGGTATTGAAATTGTAGGAATGGTAGATTGATCATTATGAGCTTGTTACTGCAGATGGGTTAAAGAATTTATGAAGTTAATATAAATACTTGTTAGAACAAGTCACTACCTCAATATGTATTAGTTTAGGGGGATTCTATTGTCCCTCCTTGATTTTAACTATTGATAATTGCACTACGAGTCTGGCACGAATAATTTGGGTGGAGGCAGCACATTCAACCGTTCTTACTTTGACAAGTAGGAATACAGTGAAGAAAGCAATTACACTGTTGGTGTGCCACTGAAACAAAGGTGATTCTCATAATAATCAATAACCCGAAGTGCATTCCTGATGTGCTCGAAAAATGGACTCTCTTTGGATTCGGTGGGACACGTGAAATTCAAACCTTGGCCTCTGACATCAGAGTTTATGTAAGCACTTGTACCGGAATTATTTTCCTGCGAGCCGACGAAACTTATGTCACCGCCCATTTCATCAATGTTCATAGATGTGAGATCGGACTGCAAAATCTGCGTTATCCCTGTATCCCTCAATCGTTCACGCACAAGTTTACTCTTGCTAACACGCACAAAGAACGTCTTAATTTTGCGCTTCTTGTAGAGCTGAAGAGACTGGTATAAGAGGTGAGCTGCCGATGAATCAATAAACGTCATACCCTCTAAATCAAATATCACGTATTTAGACATCGAAACATCCCTGCTTCTTTTCAAAGCGGGATGTGCTTTGGCAGAACCATACATTTCTAGCCGTTTAAGTCTTGCCCTCAAATCACTGGCATTCGTGAAAGTAAGGGGCTCAGGGATTTTGATGATAAGACAACCCTCAATCTCTTCTAAAGCTTGAAAATTAAGGGGACGAAATCTATCAGTGAAAAGATTGAGCTGAGAAGGTCGCTTTTCAAAATTGGGAGGTATGTTGTTCGTCAAAATTTTGGATGCTCCAAATGCTGAGTTGTTGTTGGCGAGATCGGCATCCAAAAATGTATTTGTTCCGGGAACTCTGCCTAGAATTTGAATGTTGGACTCAGCAGAATTTTTGATGACTCTTATCAACAGGTAAATCAAGCCAACGGCTATTCCTGCTTCAATCGAAAAGAAAATGGTAGTGAAAATGGTTATAAAAAAGGTAATAAGTTCATTATAACCACGTGATCTCCAGTGAAAAATGACCTCTTTTGGACCCTCGCTAATTAACAGGATACCAATTACAGCTGTTATAACACTTAGAACACATTTGGGAATATAATGCAAGAGCTTCAAAATGAAACGAGCAGTTAATAAAGAAATCATTCCCATGATAGCACCCGAGAATGTTGTCTTAGCGGAGATGGCATTGATCTTGGATCTACCATATCCCCCGAAAGAAGGTAAGCCACCAAATATTGAGCAGACCAAATTTATTGCACCAAGGGCAACTAGTTCACGATTTGAAGATATCGGTAAGTCGTATCTTGTACCTAAAGATTTCAGAGCAGTGGTTGATTCGAAAAATCCAAGCATTGCACAGACAAATCCCGAAGTACTAAGTTTTTTCATTAATTGCAAATGGGTTTTGGATAAGGGATTAAAATGGGGAATTTTGGTCGACACTTCGGCAACATCACCAACAATATTCAAGCCCCGCCCATTCCATTCAAACTTATCACAAAGAATCGTAGTTGTAGTTACTAAGATTAAAATCTCGGGAATGTAGATAGCATTTTTCAAACACCAGTTTGGGGATCTTGATGCCCTCTTCTTCAAAAAACGAATAAACATAATGGATAAGAAAGATAAGGCACTGACTTTAAGTGTGAGCCAATGAGCTTTTTGAAAATTATCCAAAACAAATCGAAGTTTGTCAAAGGGAGAATGAACATGCGTTTCATCAAAGTTTTCTTTCAAAAGCTCTTCTAGACCTAGCAGCGGGATGAGCGAGTTTATTATCATAACAGTGCCCACACCGCAAATAAATCCCTTCAACAAGGAGTCACAAAGAATGTTATCTAAAAATCCAAACCTGCCCAATCCAAAACCGAACAATGTCGCCCCACTGATAAAGGTTATTACCACAACATACTCAGACGCCGATATTTTGTTTTTTTTAGCATGATGTAAGAGAGGTTCCACTGCTTGTCCAACTATAAGCGACATAGGGGCCTCTGGACCAGTTATCATTTGCGGAACCGAGCCCAAAACCATGTAAATTAATGGTGCAATTCCTAAAGAGTACAATCCGCAAGCAATTGGAACCTTAGCTAGAGAACTTGAATAAGAGATTGCTAATGGGATCTGAAAGGTCGCTAAAGATACCCCGCCAATCAAATCCCCCAAAAAATACCTCAAAGAGTATTCATTGACCCATGAAAAAATAGGTAAATAGTAGGGAAGAAGTTCCAGCAAAGTGAGAGAATTACTTCCAGGAAAATACTCTGAGTTTGATTTCAAGTTATGCGACATGGATTGATTAGTTCCAAAAGATGATTCATCGATATTAGGGTTTGGCATTGTTCTTTGTAAGAGAAATGATTCTTCGTCAGAGCTCCTTCTGTCTTCTTCCAAGTTTCTTGAAGTGATGCTGCCATAAGTTGACCCATCCACTTGGTTTGATTGGGCGATATTATACTCGTTTATACGTTTGTTTGAAATTATGCGGGCGTTGGGGGTGGGGCTGTGGTCAAGTTTGGAGAGCCTGCCTCTGTCGTTAGTTACCATCTTGACAATGTTTTCTGTATCTCCCTTACTTTTTTCTTATCCTCTTATTTTGCTTCAGATAGTTTTAAAATTTGGATAGTATTTCTTGGGTTAGACAGAAAAAAAAAAAAAAAAAAACGGTGATGAATGGTAGGGCAGACGGGTCTTGATAATGTGACAATATCTAAAAGAGGATTGGTCGAGAAAATTATGGGGTATTTGGGAACGAGCACGCTTGAATGCGATCCATTTTCATTTCAAACGAAAAATGCAAAATACACGCAATTGAAAGCAAAAGAATTTATGTAACACTTGTTTGAGCTTGAACATTATTACTAATTGTAATGAACAACACATTTTTTTTCCAAGTAAAGTTTGGGAACCAATTGAAAAAAAATGCTATCATTAAACTTGAATGCTCGAAATTGTTCAGAGGCACGTGCGCCGCAATTCGGGAGAGTGAAATGAAAATATTTTAATGTTATACTTCTTTGAAGATCAAATAATTGAATAGGAAAAATGCTTAAGTCATGAAGGATTTGCCGCAAAAATTGACAACAAAAGCCACTCAAATACGAGAAAAGTGGGGGTTATAACACCACAATCCGTAAAGACATTGGTCACAGATATCAAATGGAAGCCAATTACTTGCCTAATTGAAATACATCAACTTTCACAACGATTAATAAACAACAAAGACCAGGGGAGACAATGCATTTATGTTAGTATATATGTATGTATGGTTGTATGGAGGCCGTTTAGGCGTCCAGTGCTTTTCCAACGTTGGGCCGAATACGGGCGTGTACTGCAGAGAAGTATTACTCTAAATTTTATTCCACTCGCTCACTTTCCAGTATGGAGCATACTTGCTACAAGAAGGTTGACGATGATAGCCAAAAGATTCTTTTCTTCGTCTTTAAAAAGACTTCAAACACTCGCTTTCATAGAGTCGGTGAATGGTAACATCACAGCATCTTCGTTATCTACAATCACAGCTGCTCAGGCCTTTGGAAAACCCGTGACTGCCGTGGTAGCTGGCCCAGAAGGGGAAAAAGCTGCCTCCTCCGTAAGCCAAATCGATGGTATTTCTCGAGTTCTTTTAGCTAAAGATAATAGATATAACCACTACCTTGCAGAAGAGTTGGTTCCTATGTTGAAAGAGGTCATCGAGGCAAGAAACTTTACACATGTTGTCACACCAGCTAGTGCTGTTGGAAAGTCGTTTTTGCCTAGATTAGGGGCTTTGCTTGATGTTCAACCAATTTCTGATGTGATCAAGGTTATATCAGATGACACACTCGTCAGACCTATCTACGCGGGCAATGCTTTGGCAACCATAAAGAGTAACGACCCAATTAAGCTAGTCTCCATAAGAGCGTCAGCATTCTCACCCGCAAAAGTCTCTACAAGTAATGTCTCTGTCGAAGAACTAGAGTCATCTGCTGGATCACAGAATCGTACAGAATTTGTTTCTGAACAATTGATCACTTCTGAAAGACCAGAATTGGGCTCAGCTACGAAAGTCGTCGCTGGAGGCCGCGGTCTCAAAAATAAGGAGACCTTCGACTCCCTCATGGAACCTTTGGCTGCCAAATTAAACGCAGCTATTGGTGCATCAAGAGCAGCCGTAGATTCTGGCTTCTGTGACAACTCCTTACAGGTCGGTCAAACTGGAAAGATTGTCGCACCGGAATTGTATGTTGCCGTTGGTGTCTCTGGTGCTATTCAACATTTGGCTGGAATGAAGGATTCAAAGACAATTGTGGCAATCAATAAGGACCCGGAAGCCCCCATCTTCAACATTGCCGATTTTGCATTGGTCTCAGATCTCACTGAAGCTGTGCCTGAACTTTCAAGTAAGTTGTAGATGCCAGAAGTAGCTACCAAAGTCTTTTAAATATTATTAAATACATAACCAGGAGACTTGTTTTTGTTTCGTGAAGAATTATTTTTGCCGAACACCCTAGTACCTTTGTAACACTGAAACAGCCACTGTAGGTTCTTTTGCTGGTTGTGTGCGTGCGCGTAAGTTACAGCGAGAAAGGTTGACAGAAAAAGTGAAGCAAATCCGCATGAGAGTGTTAAGAACAAGAACATACACCATACTCCCTTTGTCATCGAGTCAGGCAATATTCTAGCCTACAATAAACTTCATCCCAATAAAATAAGAACATATATATTCCGTGCTACAGGCACAGGCAGCGAAGAAAGTGAAAATAAACCAATAAACACTTAAAACAAAAAACAAAACAAAAGTTACTCACAAATTGCTAATGAATTCCGACAGAGGACAGATAGAGCTTGATAAGAATAGAGTGACGGTACTACTTTTGATAAATTCTTCACTCATCAAAAAGGCGCATGAAATTTATGTTACAATACTCAGCAATCGTCTAGCTATTCAGCAGATGTCACCCCAGTCTCGTCATGGCATTCTAGAGCAGTATAACAATATCAACCGTCGTTTACAGTGCAACTTGAGCGTGCTCTCATACTTGGATAATCTGTATAATAATAAGACAATGTCTCAAGAACCAAACAGGATTGAATTTCCTGTCATCTTATCACCCCCACCGGAAATGCCCGAATTGAGACAGTTATATAAGAGACTCCAGGAGTTGTATCCCGAAGCTATTGAATTCTTGAAGGTCAAAATGCACCAAATGAAACAGCAACAAGAATCACAAATAAAGCCTTTGCACATGCCACAAGCAGCTCAAAATCCACAAAGTTCACAAATGTCGCAATTGCCGCCACAAAGTCTTCACCAAGCTTCTCAGCTTAACTCTCAGGAAATTCACCATCCCACCCATCAACAGGATCCTATACAAACACGCCAAAGGCAACAATTTCCACAACAGGCATTTCCCCCGTACAGTATGACCCAAAATGAAAACCCAGCTCAATTTCAGTCATCCCAGCTAAACTTGGCACAGTCACGAAAGCACCCACAGGCAGGTTTAACTTCCAAAATTCCAATTCAGCACCACCTACCGCAACATCATTCAAAGCACTTGGAAATGTCATTTGCTGGCGGAATTTCTCCTCAAATGATGTCCAAGGAGCCCGATACACCATCTTATAATGATCCTTCCACTTTGTTGAGTGCCCAGAACATTAACAAGAATGTTCCCAATATGCTGTCGATTTCACCTCAGCAGATTCTCCAGCAACAGATGCCTTCGAGTGAACTATCAATGGATTTTTTATAGATAGATTTGGTTAATAATTAAGTAAAAATAAACACTAACTAAATAAGAAAACCACGAAGCACATGTGATTAGAAAGCGTCCTGGTGAAACTCCAGATTTATAATGTCGCTATAGGCCCCGACGATGTTGCTCATCGAGTAATTTTGGTTGTACGAGTTCTCTTTAGACGATGGCTTGTGTATGTTTGAACTATCGGGCACACCTGTCTTCTGATCAAAGCCTAGTGGGTGATTTCCGGCGACCCCCGAAGGTTGTAACCATCCAGCATCATTGGTGATCTCGTTCCACATTTTTTGTTCCTCATCAAGGTAGGTGACTCCCTCAATACCCGCCAAATCCGAATTAGAATAGAAATCGCCACTAATTTTGGGGCCCATACTTGGACCAAACGAAACTTCATTCGTAAGATTCTCGGAAGCAGCTATGGTTGGAGTGTGCCGGTTAGACATGGGTCTAGTTGCTGAGGGAACAGGCCCGTTGAATTGTAAGAAATCTAGATCAGATCTAAGCGGCTCAGGAACAACGGGTGGGTTAACGTATTCAGGACTGGGCTGCCTAAACGCAGATTCGGATACATGGTGAGGAAAATTCTCTCCGAAATCCATTTTAGAATTGTTCTCAGATGAATATTTGTTACCATCATCATGCTTTTGTAAAAGATCGTACATCACACCATTGAAATCGAGAACTCTTATCAATTTGAGTAGTTGTGCCCGTCTTAAAGCAGCAGGGTAATTCCCCAACTTCTTCATTCTCGTAAAAATGGTTAATGCGTGATCTAAATGCTCTCTTGTTGCGTCATGGACTCCAAAAGAAGCATTGAATAAAATTAATGTTGAGGCAGATGTGAATAAATACTCGCGATCCATCCACCCAAACAAAGCAACCATATTCTGTGGTAGCAACGCCCAAATACATTTGATGGTATTTATTGAGGCTTGGAAAGACGCATTTAATAATGTGAGCACATTCTGGGAGTATTTCGAAAGGTCAATAAATTTTGACTGATGGTTAACAGATTGCAATTCTTTCAACTTCTTGGTGGCAAAATGAAATAATAACGGTCTCACTGCTAAGTTCATACCTTGAAAGTATTCTGTCATGAGATTAACGATCAAACGGGTGATATTTGGATTGCTCACAGAAAAGTCAACCCTCAAGAATTCAGGTAGCGAGTTTTTCCACTTAAACAAACGTTGCACCAAATCAGAAACAACAGGAAGGATATTTGCGGTTGGTTGCTTCGTGTAAAGCGACGATAAGATGATGGCATTTATCTGTGTGATAGTCACGCAATTATTGATGTACTCAGACGAGGGAAAAATGTAACAGCTTCTAACATCATTTTCATCCTTCGAGGTGGTGTTCAAATTAATGTTGAAATCAAATGGTAGCTCTGTAGAGACACTGTCATCTGCAAAACTTAAAGGCAAACCCGCTTTAGACGAGAGCATACGCTCATACATGTACACTGTCCACCAAATTCGTCTCCTATGTTCCAACTCGAATCTGTTCAAATTCTCTTTGTCGGCGTCAACATGCCAACCCAAAATTAATGTTGAACGCAATGCCAACCCAAAATAGAAATATGAAGCGATTGTGCAATCAGCAACTTGAAGATAAAATGCGTATAGCAACATAACTTCTATTCCGCCATCTTTAGTAATGTTATCAATTGCACCAGATGCAAAGAGTCCAGTAAAAAGCTCAGATGCTTGATAAAAGAATCCAGAACCAGGCAAGGTATTTCTTCCTCCCTCAACTTTCTTCTTACTCCTCTTTTTCGAAAAGGCATTTATGGTATCCTGCTTCAGATTCTTAATATGTGTATCAGATTCTGTACCAAGATACATCTCACCTATAGCAAAAATCAAAAGGATTTTGCAGAACCATATAGTTTCAAGGATTGTATCGTCGTCCGTATCCTTTTTTATCAGATTTTCATCATCCGAAGGATTAATCTTTGTCGAAATATTCCTCTTGATGATTTTTTTGTTTTCTTCATTATTGCCTGAATATAGATTCATAAGATATTTCTTGACAAGACCCTCATTAAAGAAGTAGAAACATCCATCATTGTAGTTTATGAATGTGTCAACCAATAGTATAGCATAAGAGTACGATGGAAGGGTAAAATTGACAGATAGTCCAGGCCGTGTGTTGGTCTTAGCCAAAGTGATATTGTAAGCATTTCCTTCCTTTTCTAAAATCCTTGTTTCACGTTTCTTGTCAGAATAGCCTGAGTTCGCATGCGACAGTGCTCCAGAATTCATATGATTTTGAGGAGCTTCTGCAGGGGAGGAAACCGAGGAGTTAAGATGAAGAAGATTTGATGACGGGAGTGTCGGTGCCATATTTTGGATTTCAAGACCAAATAAAGTCATAGAAGATGATCCCACATAAACCTTCTCCCCTGTTCGTGACTGTATCAATCTTCCATACTTGTCAAGTGAAGGATGTATTACCTCATTATTAGGATCATATGTTTCTGGATTTAGCTCATCAAATTCCGGATTTGCACCCGAAGATGAGAATGGAGACTGCTCGAATACATCATCCCCTATATTCACAGAGGACAAAGCTTCTGTCAGGGGAGGGTTGATTTGCAGATTGGCATTCTTTGCTTGTTCTTCTTTTAGGCTGTTTCGAAGGGATGCATTTTCCTTCTTGAGTCTGGCTATATCATCCTGAAGTTTATAAATGTACTTTCGGGAAACCACCAAACGCTTTTCGTACTCAACATATTCACACTTCGTCTTGGCCATCTGACACTTCAGACAGGGTTGCCCGCCAGGACAGCGAGTATGTCTAAAACGGCATCTAATACACGCACGGGCAGTTTTTTTGAGATGATTACGGGGTAGCACATCTGGATTGGAAGGATCATCTGCACCTCTGTCGTCATCTAAGGACATGCTCTCAACATCTTCCTCTTTTTTTAAAAGTTCTTCATCCACAAATTGTGCTTGTTGACTTTCAAACATTGCTTTTTCAGGGGTTGAGTTTTCATGACCCGGCAGACTCATTTTTTTTGCGTTGTTCCTAAATACAGAAGCTAAGATGTGGCTTTGGTAGAAGCTCGCGATATCATCTGGCGAATAACTTGACTCACAGTACTGTATACTTCTCTGCGAGCCAGAATAAGGTGAAGGGTTAATTAATACACTAAGCAGATGACTAATTTTGGATATGAACTACACTGAGCTTTAGACTCTAGTCTAACTCTTCCTTCCTTCATATATATTTTTTTTTGTGATTTCAAAATTTGAAAGATACTGATTGAGTTTGGATCTTAGGGAGACAAATTTGACGAAGAGTTGGCGTCACAAATAACCGCAACTTAACGTGTATCAAAAAATTCCTGAATAATACCGTGGAAAAAAAGTTCGTTTTTTAAAAAATTTCCATTTGAAAAATGTGACGACCCAAGTTCTTTTGCTTAATTTCAGTTGATGTCTATTCACCACTATTTTTTTATACTAACTTTATTTTTCTCTTAGCTTACTTAGTCCGCGGAGAGATTCTGCAGCTCCTCGCCAACATAGTTTCCAGCAGGATCATATGAACATATGACATACAATCCGTCACCGCAAGACTGATAAGCACATCCTAACTTTGAAGTTGTTTTCCAAATGATTTGGGTGAAATGGTCAAGCACATTTGCCTCACTGTAGTCATAACTAACGCCTTCTGAGTACCAAGCCTCAACAGCAGCAACACCGGTGGAATATCCGTAGGCTAAGTTCTCACCATAATCTCCACCACTATGGACCAAAGAAGACCCACACGTATATGCGTTTGCATAGTTCTGAGCGTAAGTGAAAAGAGTATCCGACCATGACAAGGCGGAGGCTGAATGGGCCTGTCGTTTCGAATTGTGGGCATCTAAAATCGTCTTGGCAAAGTTGGCATCCACTCTAGAAGAGGAAATTTCACTGTAAATGCTAGATCCTGATTCTGCAACGGTATAAGTTGTAGCACTAGCAGGATGGGACCCCGGTGTTGATTGACTCGTGTTCTCTTCGGATGCAATGGATATCACAGTGTTACTTACCTGAATAGCTTGTGTTGGAGTTTGTGCCTTGGTCTGACTGATTACTTCAGCGGTTGGATTAGTCAGCAAAGTAGATACGATTTCAGAATTCTCAAGCTTAAATTCAACAAAGGAAGCAGATGTAGTTCTGATAGTCGATAATGTCGTTGCTTGCCATGAATTGTCGCTACTAATTGGGGTATTAGTGACAGATTCGGTGACCTCACTAGTCTCGGGATTCACTATATTGCTATCGATGGTTAAACCATTAGCATCAACCGTGACATAATGGTACCTTGTGACGTAGTGAGTTTTAGCAATAGTCAATGAAGCCAATGCCAATACACCAGCTAAAAAGTTGATTCTCATTGTAAGGTCAGTTTAAAATTGAAATTGGTGGAATTAATTGCTTGATTAAAACAAAAGTTTCGGAACCGTTTGAATCGAGTTCTTATATATATTGTCGGAAATACTTGAATCAGGATGGAATGAATAAGCAAAATTTCGTCTCGAAACATAGCCTTTCCAACCGTCTCCACCAGGGTTACGAGTTATCGCGTCTACGATGTTTGTTATGAAGAAAATTGGAAAACCGCGTTTGCGGCGTCATGCAATGCAAGCTAGATTTTTTCGCCTTTGCTTTTGGCCCCGAACAGAAAATTTGAGAAGGTATTCAATGGAAAATAAAAACAAAAACGCATACTCATCTGGCTTACCCTAGATTAGAATGCTGCAAAGTGGACGTGGTTTTTCGTAGAGACGAACATGCACAAATGATTTTTCGGGTCGCCATTCACCGCGTCGCGTTGCTCGCGTAGTTCTCTTGGCAGGCGCGCGGTTTGCAGGACGAACCGAAAGAGAGAAAGGGGCACCGAACCGCTCGCTTCTTCCGGCTAATTTTTTTTGCCGAAAATGGATGTGTGAACTTATCATAACCATTAAAAGGAACTATGGTATGTTTTAATCATGAAACAATCTCTTGGTCTAGAATCGATTAATTCAATAGTCTGTGACATTTGGATATCTAACTTCAAAATTTTCATCTGCGTGTCGCGCCCATTCTTGGAGGAATGGCACCTCACTATTTTGAAGTAGCTCCATATCCCCAATCACACAAAGATGTCTTTTGGAACGGGTCATAGCAACATTGAGTCTTCTAAAATCGTTCAAGAATCCCACTTCCCGCGAATCGTTCGAGCGTACCAACGATAGGATAATTGCCTCCTTCTCTCTACCTTGAAATCCATCTATTGTAGAAACTTCTATGATTTCGGAGTGTAGCTTAGCCAAATTCTTCTTTATGGCAGAGACCTGCGCACTATAAGGGGAAATGACGCCAATTTGATCTGACGAGAGACCAGCCGACATCAATTTTTGAATATGATCAACCACCACTAAGACTTCCATATCATTGAACTTAGAGCTATTGGAGACACTTAAGTTTGAAACAGTGTCTTCATTGACCTGTTCGGGAAAATCACCTCCTTGGGTGTCATACCATATGCAAGGAACGGTGGTCTCATCTGTTGCTTCCACTCCAGTTAGATCAGAAAGCAAGATCGCACCCACATCACCTCCCGCCACGAGACGGCCATCGTATAGAGTGCTAGAAGGAAATTCCATTATATGGTTGTTCATTCTATACTGAACATTTAGCAATTTCTTATACTCATCACCACCATGATCTGTGATCAATCGATCGAAAAGCGTTTTTTCCAAGTCCGCAATCGGTGTCCCAGTCTTTCTCAAGGCTTGTGCTTCTTTGCTGGAATCTACCGAGGGTGGCAATTGCTGATTATCACCTGCAATGACCAATCTTCGACATCCGAGGTGATTTACCAAGGGAATCCAACATTGAGGTTCCAATGATTGAGAAACCTCGTCTATTATGATGGTATCAAATAAAGGATTTTCTGGGGAGTACTCCAGAGTCCTGTAAATATTGTATAGTTCATTTGAACCCGCTCCGTGGAGTGTGGAGAGTACAACATCAGCGTTCACAAGTAAATTATGTGTAATTTTCTTTTCTCTTTCCCTCAATTCCTTCCTTAATTGTTTAACCTCGCCCCAAAGAACCTTTCGATCTGCATATCGTTTACACTTTTTTATGGATGTAAGGGCTTCCCTGATATCGTCACGAATGCCCTTCAAGACAAGCTGATTATCTCCACCATCCCCAGCGGTGCAGGATTTTGATAAAACATCAAGCGAATGTCTGAGATTGGATTGGAGGAGGCGAGCAGGATGTCCAATTCGGATTAGTTTTTCGGGCAGAAGCAGTGTCTTTTTTTGAAGTTTCTTTTTTATTCTCTTTGAGCTGGAGCTAGAGTCATCTATTCCCATTCCAAAGGATGGCGATAAACGTTCCAAAATATTGTCGACTGAAATATTAGATGCACCACACACAAGCAATTTTTCGCCACAAGTAAACTTGAGCTGCTTAATAAGCTCTATAAGTGTGTAGGTCTTACCCGTACCTGGGGGTCCATGAATGATAGTAACTGGCGATTTAAAAATCGAAAATTCAATAGCGTCCTTTTGAGATTGATTCAAATTTTCATTCCAGTATACGAGCTTTTGACTATTTGATTGTCTTGGATAAAATGTGGATTCTCCTAATAAAAGTTTAAGAACTTCTGATTTATCGTGATTTTTTAATTCTCCGAGTTTTTTCATAGCCTGCAACATTCTCTTGTAAGTGACTGAATTTGTGAGCTTGACGACCCAAATGCGATTATTATCGTTGGCCGTATTGTTGTAAAAATTTGTTAAATTTTCGTCGAAACTGTCTTCTTTAATGGAGATAAAAATACCTTTTCCATTTAAGCGAGTCACAACACCCTCCAAAGATGTGTTATCTTGGTCATTTGATACGCTCATTCGGTCTAACTTCACGATATCTCCCACCTTTATACTACCTGCTTGGATTTCATCACCCGGTTGAGAAAATGCTGGATCGAGAGATAATTCTATCGACGTCTTGCCCCCCAATGCACTGTTGAAACTTGTCGTACTCAAATTTAGAATAGCCAAACCAAATGCCGCCAACCTCTTCGGAGTAAAAGACTGAAGGTAATTTGATGTCGCAAGCAAGTCATGTTTCTGTTCAAGCTCAATAGCTTGGACAAACGTTTCTGCAAGAAGATTTTGTAGCGCCATCCTATTTATATTATGAACTACGAGTCTGTTAGTATCCGTTTTTCACGAAAGGGCGATAAATTTTCCACCAATTCAGTGCATCTATGATACTTCTTTTAATCTGTGATCGAACTGATAGGATAACATCCATATTCATAGGATATTTCCCAATGGTGGATCAACATACATTTGTGGCAGATTGCTGCCGGTATTTTTATTACTTTAGCTGCTCTTCGAGAATTATTCAAGTCATTTTTTTTGTTGTCTCACCGCACGTTGAATAAAGTGCGGCAGGGTAGAAAAGATCATGTATTGCTATATTTCATAAACAAAATACCAGAAAAGACTATAGACTGCTAGGACAATTATAAAGCGCCTTGAAATAAATATTACAATAACAAGGGAGGAAGTCGAACCGACTATGGTTATTGTGGTAGACAGCAATCATCCTTGAACGAAGTGTTTCCGTCCATTTGAAGTTGCTTGAGGCCTTCGAACCTAAAATCAGTTCCGTGATTGATATTCATCAATACTCCTTCCAGTCTGATCCTTCAAATAGGAATTAGCTTCTTTCTGTACAAAATCTAGTACTAGGTTTCTTTGTTTGAAGTAGCCAGAAAATTTTAAGATGGATACTGCTTTGTCGTAACAAATCTCCCCAAAAGCAAGATATTTACCAAACCATCTCCTTACGTCAATGGATGATAGGCGGGAAGTGTCAAACACCAAACCAGTGTTTCGATGTATTCCAGCAAGAATGATCGAAATCAACACTAAATCGAACCCGTAGTGTGTAACTTTACCAAGCTTATGAGTCAGTAATGCTCTAGTTAATCGAATGTATTCGAATATATGTGGATGTATTTTATCCGAAGAAGAGTTTTTGATATACTTACGGACATGCTTATTTTGTTATGTGCTCAACATATTATTTGTTGAGCCCCTTGAAGGACATTCAAGGTAGGAGCGCACTGACGCGCGACACACTGACCAAAGTATTGTAGCAGCATGTTAGGTTATATACATAAATCTGTTCAAACTATAAATGGGCTAGGCAAGGTGAATCCGTTTCACCGCACGTTCAACATTGTTGTGGGTCCATTCTTTTACTCTTTTCTGTCCTTTAAGCGCTCCTACGCGCAATGCGAGTTGATCGACATTGAGTAATTCCTGTAAACCATTTAAGCTGTCTGAGGATGATGATCGCTTCATAATTTCAAGTGCTGATAAACCGGCAAATTTGGTCACTAACATATCAGATCCATCTGGACCGATCCTTTGCACTGAAAAAATGAAATTTAACATTCTCAACTTGAGACGCGTTGACGCATAATTAGAATGGTAAATGTTGAGTATCCACTCCAAGACATCTCTGGATTTTATGAGCTTCAAGTCTTCTGAGTTTTTGATTCCCTTTGTCATCTGCTCGATGAGCCAGTTGACTGGTTTGTGATAATCATCTTCCTCAACTGAAACTTCACTGTTTAAACACAAAATCACCGAATTGAATAGTGGCACATCAGTGGACTTGATGATGGGAGTCGACAAAACATAACGTTGTACTCTTTCATACAAGTGGTGGCCAGGGTTCGCTAAAATCGCACAAAATGATCCAATAATGGACCACACTAGAGGAACCGAATGATCTGCAACCCGTATTGTGTGTAGAATGGAAGAAATGTAAACCTTCATGATGTTCTTATCTTTATAAGGAGTATCTTCGTCGCACAAGTCCTTCAAAACACCCATTAGAATAATTTTTGAAATCTCACGGACTCTATGACAAGCAAGGGATGTGATGACAAAAGACAAAAGTTCTGAGTCCACAAATTTACTTATGTTAAAATGCAACTTTCCTTCAGTTTCTTTAACTAACTCCTCGTTATTGATTATTAAAAGCATCAAAAACTCTGGATCATAAGTTGTATCTTGATGCGAGCTCGAAGAGCACTGATGGGCAAATTCTTCAAACGTTTTATAATAAAATCTGTTGGGAATTTCAGGATAGTTCAATCCAGATTCGATTGTGTTTCTGACAAACTTTTTGTTCAACGCAACCACAAATGATGAAGCATCTTTGATGAAGAGGCGCTCTTGCCCAACAAGCTCAAACTCTTCTTGACTAATCTCATCTTGGTAGTCCCAGCTGGTGATTCTGCTTACCCAGCTTTGGGTCAAGTTTTTTTCAATTCTTTGAAGAACATGCTTTAGTAATAAGTCTTCAGCCCTTTGAGATCCCAAATACAAGACAAGAACGCTCTCTAATAAAGCCATGGTAGAAGAAGCGTCCTCATTAGAATGAAATAAGGAATAAATGACTAAAGATGCTTGATACCGTGACTCTGCATTGATACCACTGGGAAGAGTATTGAGCGGGTTCTTATCGTTATTCACGAATAATTGCAAAAGCTTGTCCGAATTAAGAGCTTTGGGCTTAAGTGAGAAGACCACACGATTGACGTATTTAAGAACAGACGTTTGTGCTCCCCAGATTTTGCTGGATAACATGGCTTGAAGTTGGGCATCAATGATATTGATGGGAACAGAGCCCAACAAGTTCTTATTGTTCTCAAAAAGATCTTCAAGCGAGTCCAAAAACTTCACGAATGGTTTGGAAAGTGAAGCCAACTCTGCAAATTTTTTTGTCACATAGAGCATAGCCTTTTGAATCCAGCCCCTAATTTCTTCTGATCCAGTAACCAGGGATCCAGCGAGAGAATTCACAAAATCCGCAAACAGTGAAGACATCGCTTGCTTTGTGGAAGATTCCAGTCTTGAGAATACTAATTTGCAAAGTTGCTCCGCATCGAAGAATGACGTGTGAGCCGCGAAAAGGTTCAAAGAATTTTCCCAATTTTCCATCGAAAGTGCTAGATGAGTGATTCTGACCTGGTATTGTTTGGCAAGTTGCGGGTAAAAAGCGCCAACCTTGTAAAGTAAAGCATCTGGTAAATCAGCAGCTCTCAAAAGACAGACCTCCATTTCGGGTGTTTTTCTTTCAAGAAGATAGAAAAACTTAGGTGTTTTGATTATGAAATCGATTTGATCAACAGAAGGTTGAAGGTCCAGTAAAATTTTGTGGACATCTGAAGAATCGATTGCCATAAGTTTTGACAAATCTGGTTTGAAATCAACGTTCTTTTCCATCAAAATTTCATTAGCTTTAACAAGTAATAAGTTATTGTTAACACCCGTGGAGATGGTTCTCAATTGATCGAAGCTTAATATCCACAAAAATTTCTTTACGATTGCCTGATTTTTCTTATTGAGATCAGCAAGACTCACTTTAAAGATTAACTCTCGAATCTTTGAGTTTTCATAATCGATGTCAAGAGTGGCGACGAGTTCACTGAAAAGATAGGATGCGAGAATTTCTTGATCTGATATGCCTGCTTCGCTTAAACGCAAAAGAAACTTCCAGTTGATCGGAGATGATATGAACTCGGAGAGGGAAGAGTCAAGATGATCGATGCTCGTTAAGTAGTTTCCCATATTAGCCATAAGGCTGAATATCTTCTCAGTGTCTCCCTTTGTCCGGATAGTGTTATCAAGGACGAAAACAGTTTCAGCAAAGCTGAGCTTGGAGGTGATATTTTCCGGGGCCTCTAATTCTGTTAGGGTCAAAGCCAAATTAACATTGGCATCTTGCGCTGCAGCTTCAATTCCAGCGGCGGGCTCACCGATAACCACCATTCTGGTTGCAAACATATTCAACCATTTCAAGACATTTGTTTCATTTTGAAGGTCCGGAACGAAAGTTATTTGCTCGAAAAGAACCACCATAAAAATACTCAAGTCTCCGTAAACCTCATGTGATTTATCCAAATATTTGTAGGGAGAACTGACAGCACGACTGATGGTCTCATCGAGGCAACCCCAGAGTTTTTCAAGACAAGAAACGTCATCAAAAGAGGCAGTTGTTTCAATAAGCACAAGAAGAGGTGACTCCACCACGTTCTTCTCATTGAAAACTAAGGTTGGTTTCGTGAGCTTTTGCAAAATCTTCAAAATTTTGTTGCGAAGAAGAGGTACATTAGAAAACTTGAGGAGCGAAGTAAAAAATGAATTTTCTTTGGATACCTTGTTCCACCATTTGAGCTCATTATTCGATTGAATCGAGAGATACATATCGAGCAAGATCAAATCAAAATTGTTGCATTCATCAATATTTGCATTCAATACCCCGAGCTCTTTACTGATAAGACCAACAGTAGCAGAAGAAGATGACTTAGGAGCAAGCTCTTCTTGAGCTGCAATAATCAGCGTGGCAGTCAACCTTATCAATTTGTTTTTGTGGCTTAATAAGGGAAGGAATACTGCGTGCGGAGGCAAATTGCTTAAGACAAAGTCTTTGAAGGATTGTGTAACTTTTGTGGCATTTGAAAGTTTCTGAAGCTGAAGCAAAATGAGCTGTAAGCCTAATTGATTGATCAAGTCGCTTGGGAAAGAAATGCACTCCGTCAACGCGTTCTTGGAAAGGGGGAACAAGGAGACAAATTCTTCTTTAAGGGGAAGACTCTTGGACTTCAAAATTTCGGAATAAAGAAGAGTATGACCAATCCAGTATGAAGAGAGTGTGGGCTCATGATAGCCTCCCGAATTGGAAACGATCCAATGCATATAAGGTGGAAGTAACTCATGGTTGTGGTTAAGAATTTGCATGACAAATTGCAATTGAGGAAATGAGTCCCATGGCTTCATAGCAGTAAGAAGAGTGTAAATCAATTTGTTATTGATGTTAAAAGTCACATTGTTAACCACTAATGGGGATCCAAATTCGTTTTCTGGGTACGTAATACCTTTATTTGAGTCCGATACCAATGTATTCATGAAGGTAATAAACTTAACTTTGAAATCTTTGAAATCGTGTATATCTTCGTTATCACCATCGCGATCGTTTTCGGATTTCACAAGAGGGAAAAGGGAGCGAAAGTTGTACAAGAAGTTTTCGTTGAGAATTCGGCATTTCGTTGCCCTTTTAAATGTTGGCTCCGAGCAGACAGAACGGTCAAGAAAATCCAATATTTTATTGATAGTTTCAAATTTCTCCATATCCATATACTTCCAAAAGTTGTTCATTATCTTGAAGTTTGTCAAAAGAGTCTTACGAAGGGTGGGATTGCTCTTGGAACAGATTGAAATCCAAAGATCAACAAATGCCCATCTCATAGACTTTTCGTCAATAATTTTCCTCTCAAAATTGTCTCTTGTTGGGACTAATATGTTTTGAACTGCCGATTGGTTGAAATCAAAATTATCGATCAACTGAGAAAAAATATTGGAATTATCGTATTCAACGAGGGATTGCAAGAGTTTTGTGATTGCAGTGGTGACTGCAGGTTTTCTCATGCCATAAACCTTGTAAACAACCTTCAAATTGGAGCAAAGCGTGGTGTATACCTCATTGATTCTTTCCAGTTCTTCAAGTAGCGAAAGCTTGACTGACAAGTTAGCAGATGGAGACTTATCTCCCAAAACATAGTTTATAACGTCAAGGACGATCGAGAGGTTTTGAGTGGTTTTCGTCAACTGACCCAAGTCATTAGCAGCGCTGAAGTAGAGAATGTTGTTGAAAGACCGAACCAACCCATTTTTTTGCACAAAGCTCACTGTAGGGGTCAAGTCCTCATAAACACCAATTACTGACGTGGACTGAAGATCCTCAATTACCGCAGTGTCGAGTCCCGCAGAGGAGACTTTCGAACGTGCCTTACTCATTGAATTTTTGGGTTTCAAAAAAGTTCGAATCACAAGATTGATGTGACTGAAAAATAAGCGACGCGATGCCCATATTCTTTGATCACGTGATAAGAACAGACTGGACTCCTCGACCAGAATATTGGCTCCAGAATGAATGGACTGTACCCTACTTTGTACATAAAAACAAAAATAAAATAAAAATAAGAATAAAAAAAAAACAAGAAAATAAAATTTTCTGTAATAAATTAATTGAGGGGTATCTTTTTCAACCTCTATCATAATTTATGCCTTTGCAGCACAAGTCGGTCGAGACGACAAATGCTGACAACTGACAATAAAGATAAAAACTGAAACTCGAAGCATATCTAATATCCATCATATATATTCATCTAAGAATCTCCTACGAGTTTTGTGCGATGTAAACTTGTGTTGAGCCGATTATGCTTGGACTTTCAGCAGTTGGGATGCATAACAATGATCTTTCTCAATTCCAGTAGCCATAAACAGACGAAGCTTGGGCATGAAACAAATGAAGTCAGCCATTGAAAAGCATAAGCTGAAACTGAAAAGCATAATTTTTTTGGTACTAGTAATCTAATGTCCTCTGTACATCGTATCAATGTTTTGAAATGAAGAAGAGGCCAAAACCGCTTTGAAAAAACAGGAGAGAAAAACAAAAAAAAAAAAGCCAGGTCTATTTGTAAATCTTTATCATTTAAGATTGTTTCTTTGGTTTGAACATAGTGAGCAGAACTTATTTATTATGAAATACCTACCACCCTCCTTTCTTCGATGTATATGACATACTTCGAAGCGGGGAGGGACAAGCCCCTTTTCTTCGAGTCCCAAATAAGCAGAAGTCGCGCACATACGTCATTACATCTCACAAAATCAAGGTGTTCCGTCTGTGCTTCAAAAAGCTTCAGATTCTTGTACAAGATATCAAAAGTAAAATATCAAAACTTAGTTTTTCTCATTGAACCAGTTTTAGGCCACCCTCTATAATGATGATCTTATGTATACAAAAATTGGCGTATGTGACTCGAATGGTACTCTCCTGATGGAGGTATTTTCGGGGTTCGGACCGCTGTCTCACGCACCCCTTGTCCCCATTTTTTTTCTCATGCTCTGACGTAATTTCCGCAGGAACTTTAGATATCTTTGAAACATCCCCCGAGCTACGTGGGCTTATTGGATTTTCTCGAAAACAAACAAATAACAACCTTTGATAAATTACTTAACATCTACAAATTTTCAAAAGAGAAATTTAAGCTAGCTAGAGCAAATCAAATAATAAAACACTTGGACAGATTGAAAAGTACCCCACATTTGGTCGTTTTCGAAATCCTTTAGCCTCTCGCGCCTTTGTTCGATGGTCCACAGGTTAATTATAGCGCGCAGTAAATTCGGAAAAAACAGGCTAACAACTTTTTGAAACAAAAACAACCAGCGGTACACACTGCTTTCCATTCAAATTCATCACCCAAATAACCTGCTGAGAATACCGAGAGAAAATTCTGTGATCAGCCCTCAAAAAGACTACAGCTTACTCCGGACAAAGGCGGTTCTACTCATCGACCCGAAATATATAAATTTTTCTCTTCTTCTCTGCTTTTTCGACGGGTCTTCAGCTAAAAGTTATTACACCATAAGCAAAGGATCTTATACCTATTAATTTGAATTGTGGAATAAAAAACAACTTCCAGGAGTTACAATCCACCAGATCGTGTCTACCAACTATCCAGTTCCGCTATTGTGGATAAAACTGATCTGCTTCTGCCTCGAAATCATAACATACCAACGGTTATCATTTACTATGGGTGAAAATAGGCAAAGAAATATAGGCTTCGGTTTGTCCAGTCCAGGAGAATTTCCCAACCTACCTGCGCATTACAAGGTTCTTACTCTTTTGGGTGAAGGGGCGTTTTCACTTGTTTATAAAGGGTTAAATACTACTACAGGCGAAGATGTGGCTATTAAAATTATTAAAAAGAAGAATCTATCAGAAAAACAAATTTCAAATATAAGAAATGAAATCTTCGTCATGAATACCCTCAATAATGCAGGAAAACACCCGAATATTCTTAAGCTCATTGAATCGTTTGAATCGGAGGATAATAGCTATCTTGTGTTAGAATACTGTGACGGCGGTGAGATTTTTGACAAAATCATCGAGTATACGTATCTTTCAGAGGAATTGGCTCGGCACGTATTTTTGCAGCTTTTAGATGCCGTTTCCTTTATGCACGAGAACAATATTGTGCACCGTGATATAAAGCCAGAAAATTTACTATTTAAAAGTATTCCGAAAGTTGAACGATCCGCAGCTGAGTATCACGCATCTCTCCGGTCATCTGATGATGATTCTAAAATAGATGAGGGGGAATTTCACGCTGGAGTAGGCGGAGGAGGAATAGGAACAATCAAACTCGCAGATTTTGGCCTTGCTAAACAACTCAGGTATGATCCTGCAACCTCAGTTGACCCTGCCAGAAGCAACTTGAAAACCCCTTGCGGAACAGCGGGCTATACTGCACCAGAAGTTATTCATTGCGGTGTTGAGAGGAAACGTCGCTTTAAAAGTGCACATTCGAAAAGCAACTTCTATTCAAAAAGTGTAGATGTCTGGTCTCTAGGTTGTTTTTTGTACACTTCACTTTGTGGATTTCCCCCGTTTTATGACGATAATAATGATGTTCTTACCCGGAAGATCTTGAGCGGAGACTTTGTATTTTTAGCTCCCTGGTGGGACGAGATCAGCTCTGACGCGAAGGATTTAATCTCCAAAATGTTGGTTGTGAGTGCAAAATCAAGGATCACTCTCGATGAGATTTACAAGCATCCTTGGATGGCAAACAGCGTTCCTTTAAGACAAGAGAGCTATTTCCCAGAGCAGTCTACCGGAAAGTCTTCTAGAGAGCCTATGTTATTACAAATGCCACCTAAAAAAATAAAGAGCCCAATGGGAATGACAGGTGGATTAGCATCTCCGAAGATCGCAATTAAACAAGTCTTTGATAATCCCGCGATGTCATATGTAAGCTTGCATCTGTTAGCGCAATCAAAGAGAGAAAAAGCTAAGCAATCTATTGATCCCAAAGAGGTTACATTTGACCCTGTGGCGAGCAGAGCCCCCAAGAAAATCAGCCACTTACCTCGTACACCTAATCCAATGAATTGCGTTAACTTTAATGATGTCTTCAACAGAGATTCTCTCATTTCAGCTATAAACGATAGGAGTTCTGAATTTGAAAGCGACGATTCCTTCAGTGATTCTGAAGAAGATAATTTGGAAGCTTCAGTAAATCAATTTTTGAGCTCTGATGAGAACAGTTTGAGGGACTTTGATTGCAAGGAAATCATTGATTTTGAAGACAACAACTCTGCCACAAAATTTGAAATATATGACGCAACTCTTGGAACAAGTGCTTTAAAAAACTTATCATTGTCTTCCACTGAGTCAATAGACTCAGTGAAACTGACAGGGGATGATTATGCGACCCGGTCATCATCTGTGATAAGCGGTGCGAATGGCGACTTTGAATTTACGCTTAACTTAAATGATCTGAACTTGCTTAGAAGACGGTCTTCGACAAAAAGTGGCAGAAACTAAATGAAAAAAGATGAGAGAGAGAGAGAGATAGCAAACGAGGACGAAAAGAATGCTTGTGATGACATGAAATATATTTAACCTCAATTGATTTGGATTTAATTATTGTATTATTGTATTATTTAATAGTGTATTTTCAGGTAATACACTTATAACTTATCTGTCAGCGGGTTTAATATCAGACAGTTGAGGTCCTTCATCTTCCTCAGGCACTAAGCAGTTGTTAGACTCTAACAACTCCGCCAAGTCGCCGCTCTGTGCCATGGACTGGACAATATCACAACCACCCACAAATTCCTTGTTCACATAAAGTTGTGGGATAGTAGGCCATTGACTATATTCCTTAATTCCTTCCCTCAATTCGGGATCTTCCAAAACATTGTATGCTGCAAATTTTTCTGGGTCCACACCTTGTTGACCCAACATCTGGATCGTGGCTCTAGAAAATCCACACTGGGGGAATTCTGGCGTGCCTTTCATAAAGAGCACCACAGGGGCAGATTTCACCGCACTATCAAGGGCATTTTTGATTTCCGTGGAGATGAACCTGGCAAAAACGGGCTGCTTGAATGCACGAGACTAGGACCGTTAGTATTTTCGCCTATAAGTAAATTACAAAATAGTATTTTTGCCATAGACAACCCTTCAAAAAGAAAGGTCGATGAATGAGGACTTGTGAAAATTTGGGCACGCATTTTATGTCATCATTTACACGAGTAGTCGAAAGTAGGTTTTACGTACTGTCTGTTGGCCGAGAGATCTAAAAAACATTTTCTTTGCTGAAGAGTTTAGTTGAACGCTTACTAAGGTCACATTTCGATTTGACGATGTATCGCGAGTCTGCATATGTACTTGCGGCTGATGGAAGTGAAAGACTTTTTTAACACACTTTAAGCATTTATCTTTGAGTTGCCACTGTAATAATCTAAACTCATAATTTGGAAACGCAAGAATATTTCATTCTTCATTTTTTTTTTTTTTTTTTTTTTTTGCATTTAGAATGATAAAATTAACTCGCAGAGATTACACGGCAACTCTGAAGATTCTCTCTTGTACGTGCGTTAAATTTACCGAGAGGCGTCGAGGTCTTTGGTGTACAAATGACTAAAATCTATAGCGAAGCAAAATTCTATTTCATTCCCATTCGTAGTTATTCAGAAAGGAGAGAGGCCTCTATCAAAATATACGAAATCATCTCTCATAGCATCCCGTAAACCGGCAAGCCCTCGACAGAAAATGTTCACATTAGAGAGACTAATTATTTTACTTCTCATAATTGTTGGCGTTCTTTGTGCGCTGGAGGAGCCACAAACCAAATTCACAACATTGCCTTTCAGTTTTGGGCTTGTATTGAATGCATTCAAGTTTGAAGACTCACAAGAAATCTTTTCCCCACCAGAAGCGCATGTCCCGATGCCCTTAAGAGAGTCGTTTGAGCAACAAGAAGAGCCAGATTTGCAAGCCATCTCCGTAGCTGAGGTTCTTCGAGAGCCCAGTGTGAGAAAGATTCGGCCTGGTCCATCTGTGATCCCCCTAGCGTGTCTTAGCGAATCTGTCCTTGAATTGGACCTTAATGAAGGTTCACTTACCAGTCGCCAGCATTATATTGCATCCGTGGATGACAGCCATCAATTCACGTTTGAAGAATTAGAAAATAGGGAAACATATACCCCTGGGACATGGCTGGTTTCTGCTAAAGGCCAGTTGGAGTATCAAGATATAGACTTGTTTTATCAATGCCATTCTGGTGAATCATACAAATTATACGATGCCCCGGTCCACTCACGATGTGCACCTGTATTGCTCGACGTCGTTGAGCTTGTCTCGTGCCAATAGCTTAATTACTTACTAAAAATAAACTGAAAAAAATATATTGCCGAAAAAAAAAACCAAAACAAACAATCTTAATATTCTAAAACAGCCCCTCACAAACATACGATCACCAACCTTGGTGTCGCAGGCATTTCTATAACAAAACTTTTCTATCCTTGACCGGTACCGGCTTGCCCAACTCTGGATGGGAGGGGGGTCCCAAATTGGCCTTATGATCATTTGAGCTTGTTGACGCGGGATCTTTTGTTTTTACCATTCAAGTGAGTGCGATAATGCTGCGTACAGTTATCTTGGCGAGCGAAACGTGCATTGCACAGTGGGTATGGACATTTGTGATTTCTTTCGCCAGTATGTATACGATTGTGGCGTGCCAAATGTCCCAGTGTAGTGAAAGACCTCCCACAAGTCTTGCACGTGTGGCTTCTCCGCGATCTTGTAGTTGATGATTCGCCGTCTTCGGTTGTCTCATTAAAAATTTCACGGGAAGGAGCCCGAGAAAAATCAGGTGACCCTGAGAGGCCAACAGAGATTCCTGAGCCAGAAGAAGTGGATGACGCGAAAGAACTTGACGAGCCGGGAAATTCGGGCCTCGTATCCGTTGGACTTGTAAGAATGTCATTTGAATTCACGTGGTAGTTTGAGGCAGGAACTGTGCTTAATTTTTGCGGAAGTTGAAGCATCAGGGCTTGAGGCAGAACGCCTGGCTGATGAATCCACATGGTATGTTGGGGGTTTGTTCGTGGTTCCGCAACATGAAAGATTTGTGGAATGATCCGTTGATTGATTTGAGATGTACGTTGGGTAGGGTGAACTATAGAATGCATCAACTCGTCGAATGAAGGAAGGCGTGGCATGTCATTAGATGGTCTTTGAGCAAACATTGGCATAAATTATGGTGGATAATGGGGCTTTGTGTTTTTTTGTTCTTTTGAAAAGGTTAGAGGCGTTGGAAAGATTTTCAACAGGGTTGTTGAAGTAAAAAATTTGAGCGAAGTGAAAGTGAACTGATGAAAGAAAGACTGGAGATCTAAGCGCAGTGGAAGGAAATTCCCCGAAATATAAATCATGAGGTTTTGGGCTTCGAGAAAACGGGGAATCGTTTGAATGCTGCCTCTGCGCATGATGATTCTCAGGGCAGTACGTGTTGAGAGCCCGGTACCTCCGTAACCGCATCATGCAAAGACTTTGGCGTCACCTCGCCACGCATGCCTGTTCTGGTGCGGAATATGCATCGGCAAATGTCGCATTCTTGTTACTGGGTGAGTCAGAGTCATTAACCGAGGATAAAGATTTTGTTTGCTCTCGGTTTAAATCATGTCCTTTATTTCCTTTTCCCTTTTCATAATTTTAAAATTAATTAGAATAAAAATCATATGGTCCTGAAGTTCGGTCGGAAATTCCGATAGGGGGTTTAAAAAAAAAGAAAGGTATCTTTACCTTTTTCGTGTACGATGCGAATCTCTGTTGCCAAGCGGTGTACGCTGAAAAGGTGAACCAGGGTCTTTTGTGTCTTCTGGCAAAATATGCAGTATACGCAAGATTGGACTCTCAGAATACATACGCCACACTGCCTTCAGCCAAGCCACATTGCGCGGGCTCCATTGGGCATCATGTCACGTGGAAGTTCGCGGTTGCTATTCGTTGCACCCACGTGGGGGTGCGGAAAGATTACTGCATATAGAACGCAAAAATGCAAATGCACAAAGATCATACCTGACCCGTCACCAGCAATGATCTCTTGATCCGAGGAACCCCTCTCAAGCAAATTATGACGGGAGTAATGTATTTTAAAATGTGAAAAAAAAATTACAATTACAAATTACGGGATGAAGCAGAGGAATTGAAGAGACAATTTTTTAAGTTTCCCTTATTTTGTACGAATGGTGGTGATGTGAATTTCGGGAGCGTGAATCTACACCTCAGGGCCCTTTGCGACTTGCGCCCTTCATCCTCTTATCTCTTCGCTTAGCTATCTGGGATTAGGAGGCAGCTTCCTTACTTTTTTTCCCCCATCCCCGTTCTGAATTTTTTGTTTTGACTCTTTGAAAATATTTTACTTTTGGCCTGAGTGAAGACTTCTGTCACACTTATTACTCCAAAGATCAAAACTCTCTTTAAAAGTTTTTACAAATCATCGGCATTTTTTTTTTTGCTGTTTCCCCCGAAACCGGGCCGGGTTTATCCATGACGCGCGCAAGGGATTATCTGCGACAAGGAAAAGCGAGATGTGCGTCTTTGTATTTTATTAGTAAGGGCGGTTGTCATGAGGCTAAACATCATGACAAATGATGATCTTTCCTGTCCATAGATTGTTTCTCATTGTTTTTCATTGTTTTCAAATTGCTATTATTGCTATACTTGGTTTCTTGTATTTGTAATTTGTTTGACCACAAGCATCCCGAGATTTCAAGAACTGAATATAAGTGTCACGTGCGTGTCACGTTTTATGACGACGTCATTCACCCTCACATAACTAGCATCCTGACTGGATAAGTTGAAACAGCACCGACATGTTGAAAACAGGATCTAGGATTGGAATCAAGCCAAAATTGATTTTGGGTGCGAGAGGTATAAAAATTTCTTCTTCGTCCCAGGAATATAAGACACCATTTGTGCCGCTTGTGGCTGATGGGTTTTCCGAAGCAATTGGAAACACTCCACTTATTAGGCTTCCAAATATCTCGAAGTCAGTAGGCAGAAATATCTTTGCCAAAGCCGAATACATGAACCCAGGAGGATCCATCAAAGATCGTGCGGCTAAATTTATTCTTGATGACGCTGAAGAAAAGGGATTGATTCAACCTGGCGGCACTGTAGTAGAAGGCACCGCCGGCAATACTGGAATTGGGTTGGCGCATGTTTGTCGTCTGCGTGGCTACAAGTGCGTCATCTACATGCCAAATACTCAATCTCAAGCCAAAATTGAAACTTTGCGTCTTTTGGGCGCTGAGGTTCATCCTGTGCCCGCAGTGGCTTACGACAACCCTCAAAACTACAATCATCAGGCGAAAAGACACGCGGCTCTGCTTGAAAACGCTGTGTGGACGAACCAATTCGATAATATTGCAAACAGACAAGCTCACATTGATTCTACAGGTCCAGAAATCTGGGCTCAATTGAATGGTGAGGTTGATGCATGGACTTGCTCGACAGGAACTGGAGGTACATTTGCTGGAGTCACAAGATACTTGAAACACATGAACCCTGAAGTCAAGTGTGTTTTGGCTGATCCTCCAGGATCTGTGTTGTATTCCTACGTTAAAAGTGGAGGTAAGGAAATTGTCAGAGGAGGGTCTTCTTTTACCGAGGGAATCGGCCAAGGTCGTGTCACGGAGAACTTGAAGCCAGAGATTGAGTTGATTGACGACGCACTTAAGATCCCAGATGAAGAATCTATCGCCATGGTTTACCGTTTGTTGGACGAGGAGGGAATTTATGTTGGAGGAACGAGTGCTTTGAATATTATTGCAGCTATGAAGGTTGCCACAACATTGCCCGAAAACTCTAATGTCGTCACTGTCCTTTGCGATTCGGCACACAAGTACAGTGCGAGAATTTTCTCAAGACAATGGTTGCATGACAAGAAATTATGGGACGCAGTACCAGAAAATTTGCATAAATATGCAACCCTTGAATAGGGGGAGCAATGAAAACGAGACTCGTTTATCTTCCTGTGTATAGAATTTAGCGCATAAAATTGCTTGTAAGCTTGAGATACGTAAACAATGCAGCATGTGAATATGGTGGTCATGAATGAACTGCTTGTATCGAATGGTAAATGAGAGCAATCTTTTTTGCCGCATTTGAAACTGACACCCGAGTTAAACATGAACAAACTCACCGACGGGTGGCACAAATTCAGGGAATATGGTACGACCTGTAGTGATTGGTGATCAATTAGTAATAACGAAGTCCAGACTCTTATGTGTAAGATCATGAACATGCTGGTTGCGCGCTGCATATTACGCAAGAAACTTGCATGGTTGACAAGAACGCACTGCAATTCAAGATCTGAAAATGCACATTGGGTTACTGTATTCGAAAGCCCCGCAAGAGCGCTTATATAGAAAAAAGTCGCAACAAAATCCAGTGAGTGAATAGAATTTTTATGGCTTAGCAAGTAATGCTTTCCATGAATCGATAAGCCTACTTAGCCTACTTAGAAACGACAAGAGAATTCTAGGAAAAGCCGGTTCGGGTGGTATATTATAGATAAGATCATATCCCTTAGACTGGGCTGATTTTTTATTCCACAATCAAGAGTTGTAACCAGCTAGTTGGGCAACAAAGCATTTTTTTTTTCATTAAATGAGAAATAAGAAATAGTAGGATGTTCAATTTGTGCGTTTGTATGTTTTTTTCCCGGGCATGCCAGCCCCGAGAGCAAGTCAACTTGCCAGTGACCGGAAAAATTATTGAGCACATACAGGAGCAATACGTGATGTCGCAGGTGATGGTGAGGGTTTTCGTCTATGCAGATCCAAAAGTCACACAAGAACCATTTTTTTTTCCCCCACAAAAGGTTCTATTATGTGGTTTTTCATATTAAAGGGAAATGAAAACTATGCCCAGAGAAAATTCACACAAGAAAATAAGGACTGAAAGGATATAGAATTTTGGAGTAAATCTAATCCAAATCTGTTCAGCATTTTTTGTTGCTGCATGGCGGTCAGAGTGTTTTGATACTGCAGACACTTCGCAACAACCAAGGATACATGTCGCCGATGGATACCTTTTTGGTATCGGATAAGGGAAGACGTAGTGCATGCGCCACAAAGGGATGAATATTGTGCAAAACTTTAATTGGGAGCTTTCGGGCAATTCTCGGCGTTCTGCCTTTTTAGCAATAGGAAAACATGATCAGATTTTTTAAAAGAATGTTACAAGTAAATGCGTGAGTATCAAGATCATCAAATATTGGCGGGTAATCGGGTGCATCACGTTTTATTTCCGAAAAAAGTTAAGGAAAAAAAGGGGGTAAAGGGTCCTATGCAAAGTGGAAATATGCAAAATACAAACTCTCGATCAGGATATCGTCATTCGGCTGGTATTAAAATAATTATATTTGACAACCCTAGTCATTTCCGAGTTTGTTAAAACACACAAGTGCTGCTTGGGGGTTTAGTGCCGTAGTATTTCAAGGATGTTTACGACCCTACTTTTCCTGTCACTCAGCCGCGGCAAATTTGTGTTGTGCGAGAAAGTCACAACCTGATATGGTGATGTTATTCAGAAGTTTGGTTTAGAGTGGCCTATCAGAGATCGAAAGAAGGAGAACTTTTCAATATTACGTGGTTGGGATGTAATCTCAAGCATACATCGCCATTTCTAGAACTTTAAGAATAATAAGTAGTTGCAGACGAATTTCTTGAAGAAATTAAGGGTTAAAGAAATTCCTTATCCCCCGATTATCTTTTAGTCAAGATCTCAAACGTTGCAATGAAGTTGCTCAAAAAAGGAGGATTTTTTTTTTCTTTTTAGTTTTAAATGGGCTTAATGAGCTTGCCAACGTCATTAACATAACTAGCTGCGCTTTGATTATCTCTTGTCGTTGAAACGCACAAGAAGTGTTTTCGGAGGTGGGAAGTAAAATGAGTTCGTTTTCAACCGGCACCTTTTACATGTTGATGTAACAGATTTGGAAGACGCTTGTTTCAAGAAATTCCACCTTTTTAATTAATTTTACCCTTGAGAAATGTATTGAAATCCGACAAATCGTGTAAACGGACGTAAGTTCAAAAAATTGAAACAAAAAACCACTATATTTCTCGCGCTCTTTTACCAAGCCGTGCAATTGGTTGGAGCGCGATCCGTGGCGTAAAAACTTTCCCCATGTCTGGTCTACGTGCCGTGTGAGTGAGCCATGAAATGAGATATATGGTCACGTGATACTCGTCATGAGAAAACTTTCATCTGCCTAAATTTTTTACACTGCGTCACACTACAATAACTCAGTGGAAATCCAGTTTTGTGCAAGGGAGATAAAAGCTATCGAGTCCTTCCAAATTGTAATTCATTTGAACACTCATCCGGAATCATTTATTCAACTGTGTGTGCATCGCTGATTCTATTCTGATCTGTAATCTAGGTCTTCAATTTTTTTCGTCACAAACAATTTGGAACTCTTGATCCGACATTTGTGGTACCAGTGAGACCGTTTAAATCTTCTCAAATTCCATCCTTGTGTTTCATAAAATCCTAGTGGGATAAAAAGGGAAATCACAAGAAATCAAAAAGGTTGAAAAAAAAGTGTGGAAAAAATATACTTCAAAGGAAAAAAACCAATACCTTGACAGATGGACCAGCAGATCCAACAAGCAGTGGAGATTGCTCTCAGCGGAACCTCCGATGTCAACTTAAAAAACCAGGCATTTCAATTTATCAACGAGGTGAAATCTACGGAGGAAGGTTACAAATCATGCGTAGATATACTTCTTGATTCATCGGCAAAGGGTGTCAGCTTGAACAGCGGTTTGAAATTTTTCATCTTTCAAGTTATAGACGAAAACTTGGAGAAGTTGAGCCAGGAACAATTGTACACTTTGAATACAAACTTGTTCAAACACCTTGACGATATTATTGCTTCCGAAGCCAACGATGAAATCTACTTGAGAAATAAATTGAGCGATTTATTCGGCCGTTTGTTTTGCTATGTATACCCCCTGATCGATGTGGACTTCTTGAAAAAGTTTTTGTTGCTCACTCAATCCCAAAAGTTGGTGGGCATTGACTACTTCATGCGTACGTTGATTTCCATTCATTTCGACATCGGAGACAAGTTTATTTCCCGCGTGAAAGACTTGCAAGAGCGCAACAATTTTTTGAAGGATTTGATTCGAGACCGTGATATGAATTCTTTGGTTTCTAGCTGGAAGACTACACTTACTGAGGTTAAAGATGCGGTGATCCTTGATAACACCTTGAAAGTTGTTGGACATTATATTGACTGGATGGAAATTTCATTGTTTATTCAGGACGGCTTTCTCAACATCGTTTACGAATTCTTGAAGAACCCCGATTTGCGTAATCAGGCATGCCTCACTCTTTTGGAAATCATCTCCAAGAAAATGAAGCCCGCGAACAAACTACAGTTGATCAATATGTTGGATTTAACCTCGGTCATTGGCTCGTTGAAAGACGACGACTTGGACTTTATCGAAAATTTAGCAAGGCTCTCTAATCAGATCGGAATCGAGCTTTGTCTTGTCTTGGAGAACGACCCGTCTTTGGTTCAGGATATCAATATTCAATTGACAAAGGTATGGCCAATTACCCTTGAATTCTTGATTCATGAATACGATGACGTGTCTCAGCAAGTATTTCCTTTCATACTGCAATACTTGTTGATCTCCAAGAAAATTCCAATGATCCTTTCCAACGAATTGTTGACTGCTCTTCTCAAAAACATAATTGAGAAAATGAAATATGATTCTGACAGTGATGGCTTCAGTGATGACGATGAATTCATCGAAATTCGTCAAAAATTAAAAACGTTCCAAGACACCATTGCCGGTTTGAACCCTCCCTTGTACTTAGATGTTGTTCCGCAGATGATAGAATCTTCCATTTTTGCCGAAGGGCAGGCATGGAACGTCGTTGAATTGGGCTTGTATGAACTCAGCAACTTTGCGGACTCGTTGAAGAATAACTTAATAAACCTTCCAAAAACAGAAATCTTGACATCGAAGCCTTACAGGGCTGTCCAAGATTTATTGATCAAGATAATCAATAACTTTCATTTTCTTAACCACCCAAAAAACCAGCTCGCGTTTTTCGAACTCATTATCCGTCATTTCAGTACCAAAAACTTTCAAAATACAACCCAAACGAGTATGGATGAACTCTCGCTGAAAATCTTGGAGCTTTTCTCCGACTATGGATTATTCAATGGACTTGAAAGTGTGAGATTGAGATGTTGGTATCTCTTCTTCAGATTTGTGAGTGCCACAAAACCATCCCTCAACTCCTACTTCTTAGAAAATTTGTTGATTAAACTTCAGCCTCTTCTTGTTATTAAAGCGGAATTGCCTACTCGTGATGAAGACGATGACCTTGTGGAACATGGTGATTTCAATAGCCAACTTTATCTATTTGAGGCATTGGGAATGTTGATCACGTTAACTAACTCCCCTGAAACGTGTGCAAAGTCTGTTGAAGTTCTATTGCAGCCTCTTTTTAGCAACTTGGAAGCTTGTATTTCAAGAGATGATAAAGACATCAACCCATTGATACCATTACAGACTCATCATCTGTTGTTTTCCATTGCCACTATCGTGAAGGGTCTTGATACTCAAGCACCTGGCAAAACAGAATCTGTCAAAACCAACGCGGATCTTGTCATGAAGATCGAAAACACTGCACAAGTTGTATTGATTTCGTTGGAAAATTTCAACAAATTTGAGCCGGTGAGAGACGCTGCTCGTTTTGCGTTCTCTCGTCTTGTGCCCATCATGGAAACCCGGAGCAGTGCCCACTTGAGCAAGCTTATTTCTCTCATTTTGGCCTCACCAAATCTTAAAATTCAAGAATTAGGTGATTTCGCGGGATTCGTGGGTCAACTAGTGCATCAATTCAAAAACAACGAGTCGATTTTCCAATTACTTAACGATTTGTTGACACCCATGGTCTCGAAGATTTATGAGACACTCACAATTGAAGATGAGAACTACCCCAACTTGGTAAGGGAGAAATATGGATTGAAAAGATCTCTTTTATCATTCTTGAGTGTTATGGTGCTTAACAATCAATTTTCTCTTTTGTTGACCGAAACAAATAAGGGAATCTTCCCCAGACTTTTGAGCTCTATTGTCGACTTCTCGTGTGACTTGGCAGACCCCATGACGACGAAAGCAGCAATTACCCAATTTGGCAATGTGATCACGGTTTTGGGTTGTAACAACGGAAAACTCAATGACCCCGCTGATAAATTTGCTTCTACAGTCGCAGCAATTGATGGCATTGATGAATATTTGATGGAAAACACAGTCAAGTTATGTTTCGAATTGCCATTCCGCGAGAAAGAATTCAACTTAAAGGATGCGCAAGTGCGTAATATTGCATTGGAGCTCTCCATCCTTTTGACAACCTACCAAGCCCGCCTGAGTCAACAAGAATTTGTTCACTTCTTGGCGAACTACTTGACGAACATGGGTTTGGCTGAGGATATTGCCAAAGATTTTTGCACTAAATTAGTCGAGTTGAGCGGGAAGGACTTCAAAAAGTATTATGTGACATTTTTAGGCGAATTGAAAAAGTAAATATTTGAGTGAAATTTTCAAATAAAAAACAAAATAAAAATATACAAAAGTAGGATATAAGAATACTTTTTATCGATTTGACAAACTATCTGTGATACTAAAATCAACAATGTCGCCATGGGCCTGTTTTGTGCAGGTCGCGTTAACTGGGGCATCGCATCTCTTCAAAAATTCCAAACCCTCCTACATAGTGATCAAGAACACCAAACGCAGTAACCTTGTCTTTTTTACACCGAACTTTGCGTGAAAGAACATATACACATACATAAAATGACCACAGGTGATATTGTTGTGCCTCCAAAAGACGAAGAGGAATTGACCCTCGAAAAACTTGTGTTTGGAGACCAGTCTGGGTTTGAAGCGAACTTGCGGAAAATCGAAAATCTCTACGACTATTCTGATGGAGACGACGATGACTTTTACGATGCGGTCGAACAAGATCTCTCGCAAGATGAAGAAAATGAGGATGACATGTTTTTCATTGATGATGGAGCAGATGCCTCGGTTGCATTTGAGAAACAAGGAGGTGATTCGATGGACATTGATGGAGACCACCAAAGCGATGAAGAAGTAGCTTGGTTTGATTCGGATGACGAAAAAATCGCTGTTTCTGTCAGAACCACCCGCTTGAAAAAGTTGAGGGAGACACAGGAGGAGCAGTCTCTTTCTGGCTCTGCTTACCAAGTCAGATTGCGTGCGCAGTATGAGAAAATTTATCCAAGACCAACCTGGGCCGACAACTGGGGCAGCGATCAGAAAGATACCGAGGAGTATCTTCTGGAGGCCGAGGAGGATGCACAAGTGGGTATTAACACGGCTACGTTGACGAACATCCTCAACTCTACGAATGAGTTTCTCCAAACCTCCACAAAACTTCTTCCCGCTCACAAGATTGATATTCTGCGGCTCAAAGACGCCAACTTCGTTAGGCGATCTAGAGGTGCTATCCAAAGCATGAATTTCCACCCCCTGCATCCACTTTTAATCACCGGTGGCTTTGATCGCACTCTTCGTATTTACCATATTGACGGCAAGACCAACCAGTTCGTGTCTCTGATTCATTTCCGTGATCAACCAATACAAACCTGTCAGTTCCTGACTCTTCTGGGCTCGAACTTGGTGTACATGGCTGGTCGTAGAAGATACATGAATAGATGGGATCTCACGACCGGCGAGGTGGAGAAAATCCTGAGAATGTATGGTCAAGATAAGTTCCAAAAGTCGTTTGAATATTTCAAGATTTCACCTCATGGAACTTACATCGCATTGCTTGGTTCCCTGGGCTGGGTCAATTTGATAAGCGGGCAAACCGGTCAGTTCGCTAAAGGTTTTAAGGTGAATGGGTTTGTTTCAGACTTTGTCTTCACGCGCGACGAAAAGACGCTCATTATTTCGAACGAATCTGGTGAGATTTGGGAGTTCAATGTGGAAGCATCCAGCAACAAGCCCTCTCGTCGCTGGACCGATGCGAGCGCCGTAAATGTCACCAAAATCAATCTCGGTGGGCCTAGCGATCGTTGGTTGGCTGTGGGTACCAAATCTGGTGTGGTTAACGTTTTTGACAGAACCACCTTTGAGGGCATTTCCTCAGATAAAAACCCTACGCCTTTTAAGGAGGTCACTAATTTGGTCACCTCCATCTCCCATATCTCTTTCTCACCTGATGGCCAAATCATGTGTATCTCCTCAAAGCAAAAGAAAGACTCTTTAAAGCTTGTGCATTTGCCCCTGGGATCCGTCTTTTCAAATTGGCCTACCAGCGGCACGCCGTTGGGACGTGTGACTGTGTCGGAGTTTTCTCCAAACGGCCAAATGTTGGCTATTGGAAATGACAACGGTAAAGTTACATTATGGCGCTTAAACCATTATTAAAAAGGCATATTATAAGTGCCATAAATAGAGCGGTATTCTCAAATACTCATAAATAATATATCAAGCATAAATGAAACACAAACATTCTCTGTATATATTAGTTGGTGAGACCAAAAGGCTAATTTTTCCTCGCCCACAAGTAATATAATTTTGCGTTGAAAACTTGATTTAAAAGATCGTATAGCAATTGTTTCGGAAATGTTTTTTCAAGCATATTATGTTATATATTTACGAACATTCCATCATTGAGAAACATAATTCTCTACTTGATTTTGCCAGATTCTCAGAAGGTTGACTGGGTGCGTGGTTAATTTTAATTTCTTAAAAACAAAGTTTTTAAATAAAGTATTCACACCAAAGGACTCAAGCCAAAAAAAATCAATACTCACAGGATAATCTATTATATGTAGAAATCAAAAAAAAAAAAAAAAAAAAAAATTAGAACAGCCGGTTGTATTCCTAGAAATGCGTAGTTCTAGACAGAATCGCACTATCGGCCTTTTCTCACTGCGCACGACCATCCAGATCACTCTATTTTTCTTGCGTCACTAAATCTGAAATTAAATCCACCATCGTCAAACATGCCTGTTATCGGTGCCCCGTATGTGAAATAAACCTCCCCGTTTACAAGGAGAATGAAATAAGAAAATGTAACTCATGAATTTTCCGCTTACAATTTGATAACTCTTCCCGGACCTCAAAACAGAAAAGTACTAACAACTCAGAAAGGGCCATAATCGTTACAGAGACCCCAAAACGTTTCAAATGACGCCTGCTTTATACAGAGTGAGACAGCCATTTTTCTGGAAAAACTTTGCTGCATTCTTTTTGGTGAGTGCTGTTCCTTTGAGTGTATACATGTACACATGGAATGTTCTCAGCAAGGATGAGTTTGCTGATATTCCAATTCCTCCCATTTCTAACGAGGAGTTGGCTAAGTTGAGAGAGGAGTATGAGTCAAAAAAATAAATAAAATCTTTGTAAATAGTGAATGGACTGGTTATCTATGTAAATATGCTGTCTTGCCATGTAGATGTTGAAAAACAGTCAAATTAAAAACTAAAAAAAAAAAAAGAAAGAAAGAAAAAAACAACTGAAGGTTTTTTCTTAAATACGAACTATTCGAAAAAATGGCTCGTTAAAAGTCCGTTTTGCCCTCAAAATATTGAGAGACACCCCTCACCGGATAAGGTGTTTCGTCAGCATTGCTAGTGTCACCGAAAACACTGCTTTCGGGAATTATGTCTCTGTCCGGGTTACTTCGCAGTATATCCAAAAAAGATTTTTCAGTGGAATCTTCGGAACTCATGGATTCATTCATACTTACAGAAGAATCATGAAGGTCCAGGGTAACTTGATCTTCCCGAGGTAGATATGTTGTAGATGCGTTTTCTTTGTTATGATCGAGTAGATTGACCCTACTTTCCCCATGTAAAGAGTCCAATCCAGAGACATGCCATCTACTTTCATTCATCGCAGGATCATATTTCAGTATCAGTGAGTTTTCTGCAATCCTTCGAGAAAGCAAGGATTCCGAGGGCTGGCTGCGGATAGGCGGGGCGATTCTCACCAGATCGATTGCTGTGTTCACACCATTGTCTGCAAAAGGATTGGCCTCAACATTACTCATCAAACCAGCTCTATCAGTAATACCGCTGGTATCAACATCTGCAAAAGGGTTTTCGCGTAAGCTGGACATGGTATTTGATCGCAGGTTTTGGTCCCACAGATTGCTGAGCAAATCCCTCAGAGAGTAATTTCCTAGACTAACTGCTCCTACAGAGCGATCATAAAATGCGGGAATTCCCGGTTTAAGGGCATCGAAAGAATCCAGACGAAACGTATTCCCGCTGATGGATCCGTTCGTATCAAACGTAGTCGTTGAGCCCAAGAGCAGGTTTTCCTGAATTTCCTTTGCACTCATTATGCCTTCATTAAGAATCTGGGTGCGTGGTTTATGATTCCGTCTCACCAAAAAGCGCACATTATCATTCACACTCTTATAGCAAAATGCCTTTAGCAGACGGAAACCTTTGTTGGCGACTTTTACCTTGATTGGAGTGAAAAGAATAATCGCAAGGAGAAACTTGAGAAAAAAATAGAGAAAGAGCACCATCGTACATAATTGAAAAGATAAGATGATCGATAGCCTCAAGTTCGTTGTGGCAATCCACCGAATGTTTGCCAATATATCATTATTCATTTCTCCGCCTGTGGCGTAAAATCTGAGAGTCATAAAGTTAATTACTTGGCGGGGCAAATCAGCCACCAAGACTTCCAACGCATTGTCAAGTTCTGTGTATACGTGGAAGCATGCCCATTCAAAAAACCCTTCTTGATCAATTTCGTGGAAAAGGCATTGGTAATTATAACTCCGGATAGCATACATGAGGCGAGCATAGGTGTTAAGATAAGCCAAAGCAATATTACGGGTACGATAAATATGAATACCCCATGCAATTTGGTAGGCCAACAATAAGAAACGAAAAAGAATGCATCCAGTGAAGATCCACTTCGCTATCTTATATTCATACACATTATAATCCAGACTGGACCATCTGTTGAACACTAAAATACTCACACAGGTATAAGTGTCACCAGCCAAGATAACGACTTTGGATATGAGAACAATCCAAACCCAAGCAAAGGAAAGTATAGTCCAAAATCGGGTATTGTGAAACGCATCGATCTTGACAATATCAAATGTGGATTTTTCGAGCCCTTGGGCTTTTTTCTCCGGATCAAACATTCTTCCGATCCTGTGATTGTAGAAATTATTAATTCACGCCAGAAGCGATTATATGTTGAAGGACCGAATCCAAGAAAAGAAAAAAAAGGAAGAAAAAAAAAAAACCTTGTCCAATTCTGATCCGTTGGTGGTTAGGATTCAAGATGGCGTTAGGGCCAAGTGCGATGAGTGAGTTTCCGAGGGGAGATATAACAGAAAGAAATAAAATATAGAATAAACACTGTCGATATGAAGAAAAAAACAGGCTTGGAATGAAATGAAACCTGGTGAACTTCTGAAAGTTTTGTGTCTAAATTTAGGTTCAGCTCCAGTAAATGGATAAACCTGTGTGGATCGCGTGCGCGTCTCAAGCTGTAGATTGCAGATGATCACCTCCTATTTTCTAAATGGAGATGAAGAGCTGAGGCCAGGCCTTGAACTTGCTAAAAGCTGTGAATGTTTTTCATTTATTTCTTTCTTTTTTGAAAAATAATTGTTGTGTTCTATTAGGGGGAAATTATCCCTGATTTCTTTTTTACTATTATTACTATTTTTTCTTCCGGAGCGTGGTTGGGTTGGCTGGAGTCAATCGATGTTCCCCAGCTTCCAAGCTTGCATTTAGGGAATCGCGCAGCAGGCGCGTTTACCCAGACGTTTCATTGTGAAACATGCAAACCTGAGCTGGCCAGCCAGCGCATCGAAATGTGATTCAATTGTAACTCTCAACAAGTTTCTTTTTTTTTTTTAAAAAAAAAAGTTATTTCTTGCAAAAAAGTAATCCAACTTTTCAACAGTCGTAGTGTCTTCACTTTGATTCATTTAGAGCTCGCCAAATGTTTCATGAAACAGTCTAACAGAAGTACCCCTGTTTCATCTAGGATGCGCATTTGATCTGAATTTACTCTCACATCTATAAAACAGTTTTTGCGCTTTGATTTTTTTTTTCGTTTTTGAAATAAAAGCTCTACGTAGTTTTCTAACCTCACTCGGGAGAAATGTTTATGATCTAGACTAAAGTCTACTCGTACTTACTTAGCAATGTTTGTGCCTCTGCCTTTAAGTCTGCTTGATCCCCATCAGTCAATTCCCGAAGAACTTCTAAGCATGATTGTTTGACGGGTGGACGGTACATGATCAAAAACTGCAAGGCCAAAAATCCAAGCTTGGAACGAGCAGGATCGGCACACAAAGATTTTGTGCCATCAATCATTTCTTTGTTTAGACTAGGCAAATCACTCAAAAGTCTGAGGAAAACCTTGCGGTCCGTAGGTTCTAAAAATGGGATCATGGCATCCAAAACTTGCTGGGCCCATTTATTGTAAGTGGGCGTCTCAACCTCCATTTTCTCCATTTCATCCCGAATAGACTGTTCTAAATCGTTTACCAGCTGGGGATCTTTTTGGTAACTCTCAGTAAGCTTCTGGGTGACCTCATCTTTGAGGGCCTGTTCATTGAAGACTTTCTCATTATACCATTCCTCATTCAACCACTCAATCACCAAATCAATTCGTTCGTGTATATTTTCCAAAAAGTAGTCGAATAATGCTTTGCGAATGATATCGCTTAATTGCTCATTATTCTTATAGTCCGCAGAATCTTTAGCCTTTGAATCAACAGTATGCATTCCTCTTGTAGCCAATCTTGTGAGAAGAACCAACCAGGAATCCTCTTTCCATGTACTGAAAACAACCTTTGTTAACTCATCGTTCACACCTCCATCTGGCTGGTCTCGAAGTGGTTCGCCATCAGAATTTTTTTTGTTTGCAAGCTCAAAAAAGTTCTTCACGATTAAATTGATGTGTTCTTTTTTCTGCTGGAATGAGAGGGTTTTGGGTGGGGGTAGGGAATAGGCTGTTTCAGGACTGTAGTCTTTTTCTTGTTGCCCTTCAAGCTCATACCCGTCTTGAGCAAGCTCCCTTTTGACAGATGGATCTGTTTCTGCGAGATCTTTAATAGCATTCAGATAACGTGCACTGACAATCTCCAAAGCCTTTAAAAGTTTGGGGGTGGTTGCACGATTTAATGCAGTGAGTGCCATCGAAACGAGGATATTTTGGGGAATGGACGAGAAGTCAAAGTTGTTGAGGTCATTGTTAATGTCTGTCAAGCAGTATAAATTCTTGTAGTCGACCGTTTTCAATTTTTTATCGGGGTTCTGAAAACCTTCGAATTTTCTCTTTTTTATTGAGGCATCGGAAGGGTTTTCCATGATGATGTTTTTCTTCCTAATCTCGTCTCCTCTAGATGTGAGCAAAGCTAACTTCCTGCTAACCGAGCTCTGGTACTTTGGTGGTACCAACAGGAGTTTAGTCATGTAATTGAAAAGAATTCTCAAGGTACGATCGACATATTTTCTGGACAATTTAAAGGACTCTAAAGACTCGTAATTCGATTGCAATTTAGAGTTGGAGTCGAATGACTCGAGAACGGGGATAATGAGGTCCAAATATTGACGCTTTCTGCGCACCAATACAGATAAATGGTTAAGTGTGGCAGTGACTAATGGAGCGACAAGAATGTCATTTTTAAGCGTTCTCAAAACGACATCCAACAATGCTGTTGCTTCACTCTCCATTAAGGGGGGTTTGATTAGAGTATGTTGAGGGTTGACGCGTGCCAAGGAATAATACTTGTTTGAGTTAGACCGCAGCTGATAGTCAATTACAGTCATAACAAATTTCAACAACTCGAGCTTGCCATCAATATTGCGGAAAGAATCGTGTTCACGATCAAAAGACAGCTCAAAAGGAAATTGGGTATCATATTTTGCTACCAAGTTGTTTTTGAGTTCGTTTACTCCGGCCCACACGCTGCTACTACCATCGTTGTCTGCCACAAACTTGAATGTAAGCTTGAACACAATCACACTCACATCAATCACGTTTTTGAAAACCTCCAAATTACGGATACCGGCTAGTATATTCAAATATGGCAATGCATCGATGGCCAAATCGATCTTGACGGCATGGCTTACATGGTCATCACTTCTAGTGAATGCGTCTTTCAAGAACTTAGCGCACCATGATTGGACGGCCAAGTTTGGGTTACCGACAAGGTTCAAAATTTGTTTCACCACCTGAGGAAAAAGGTTCTGATCAGAAAAACCCAACTCGCGAGCCTGGTCTAACTGCGCAATGATTGTTGATGTTTCGTCACTCATGCTGCTTGATTCAGAAAAAGAGAGGAGTTTACTGGTGATGAACTTAACAAGCTCACAGTGCGCACGTGACTGGGGAGACCGTTCACGTTGTTTTTCTGTGTCCACACTAAAAATAATTTATACATTAATTGAAAGAGAGCCGGGAAGTCCTTCAGCGGAATTGAAGATATTATAAGATATACGAAAATACTTGACTCAAAGAGCTTGTGACCAAAAAAAAAAAAAAGGAATATAAAAATAAGGGAAAGTAAATTAATGTCTGGGCAGATTGACGGGAGGATCTGTAACCTTAACCTGAATGACGTTACCCAAGTTCCTACATGAGCTCAAAGATAAATTAATTCTTCTTTGAATTTTACTCATTCCCGCTGGTTAAGTGGAAGGCCTGAATCATGTTGAGTAAATTATGTTGCCTTCTTGGTCGCTCGCCCTTTTCAGCCTCACGCGAGTCTCGCACGGCATTGTTCCCCGAACTTATTAGGCGAGGGTGGTCACATGACCACATCTCATTATTCTAGCCCTTTTTCTCGTATCTTATCTTATCTTTGAGCTATTCTTTTGCGTATAGTGGTCCCATTATTTGACGCGCCACTAGCAGAAGAATTTTCCTCTTTCGTTTCAGACGCTAGAAGCTCTTTTCAAATTCTATCGTGTGGTGAAAAAACCTACCCATATAGCCAAGAAACTTTCTCAGACGGACTTTCTGTTTTCTTTTTCTCGAAATTCTGTGAAGGAAAGAAACGATTTTGCCCATAACACGTTATTAGAGACTGGTGGTTATATCAATTTAAAGGATTTTGCAAAAAAGCCAAATACACATTTAACTGAGAGTTGCTAACTTATGCTAGAAGCGCAGCACCAAATCGGGCTTAAAATTTTCTTCTAGACATTGACATTTCCCAAGGCTTTAACGCACACCATATAAAAGAAATGACTACAACTGGAGGTTCTTTACCGGCAAGTCCTGAAGGTCCTTCAGGTGGCAGTATGACAAACCAGCCGGAAAGCAAATTTATTCCCCGCGTGCTTTCGTTTACAGAAGGCTCTATGCTCAAGGTGCCTCTGGATATATCCATAAACATATCACCATCTTACTCAGGCCAAGATGAGCGGATTCCAGATAAAATTTTCAGCAAGTCTTCAAACGAGCTTGCGTGCTCAGAATCCTGTCCGGTAAACGATAAGTGCAAACCGGCACATCATCTACTCGAAAATGGCCTTAACTTACCGACACTATCGCAACCATCTCAGGTCAAATCCAAGAGATCTTCCTCGACATCGAATGATCAGGTACATGAACGTGACAGATTTAGAGCCCGATTTGAATCATTTAACCCTCCTAAGTCTGCGATATTGGAGGACCAGCACCCTATGGCCGAGTCAGGATCGTACGAATATGAGGAGATATCATCCAAAACCAAGAAGCTTAATATAAAAGCACTAAATGTACAGCATGCGGTGGACAGCTCTACCACAGTGCAAAAAATTGCAGATGATGTGTCACCTTTGGATAGACAATCTCCATGTTTCAAGAATTATGAACAATGCCCGGGCCTTGAGGCAACTGAAGTACTAGATCTCAGAATGATTACACCCAAAGAGCTATCCACTGCTTTTGACTGGTATTTCAATAGCCCTCTTCCCCCAACCAGCCAAATGTTTCCATGGCTACATGGGTTGCACCCAGAAAACTTCGCTCAACGCTCATTTTTTGGATCCCAGACAAGAAACCAGAACACTTTAACCGCAGAAGAAACATCACTGATTTACGAGAAGCCCAAGGCAGCAAGATTTATTATGTGCGTGGAAACGAGTGGGCCTTCATTGAAATCAGCGCCAAAAACATTACGGAATACAGTGGCCGTGGATGAAATTTTACAGCGGATCGAGGTCGCCCGTTCCGAAGTTCGATTGCTTGTTAAAGAATTGATAACCCATCTGTTTCCTCAGAAACGATACCCTTCTCTTGATTTACAGAGCTTCACGGATTCTATAATCCTGGACTGTTTGGAAACAGGATTCATGCCCGCTTTTGTCGACTCCGATCCCAAAAGAGGGGTTTCGCTTCGGAACTTTCACATTCAAGTCAATAAAGCTGCTAAATGTGCAGATTTTGTTGTCTATTGTTATGGACAAGCCCATGAGCAAAAAAAGTGCATGGCAATTGCTAGACTTCTCAAGGTTGCTCAAATTGCCGAGGACGTCAATAATCCTTTTAGATACGATGTTTTCTATTTGAAACATCATGAGGAATCAGAAAAATTATACCCCGAAATCTGGACTGTCACAGATAATTCATACGTGCTAGTTGGACTGGATGCCAAAAAGAAGACTCAACTCCATACTTCCGGTATGGGCCAACTTCAGTCCGATACTTTTGGCTCATGGGATGCCGATTACCAGGTAAAGGAAAAGTTTGAAACGACGGTAATGTCTGCAGCTACAAAAATTTACTTGAACGTGTGGCTGGGAAATTTATGGGATCATCAAGTGATGATGCAGAATTTAAACGCAGACTTGGACTTCGATACCAATGGGCTTCCTGAAATTGTGCCTATTACAGGAACGAAAGAGAAATACTGTGATCCTGAAAACTCTTTACTAACAAAAAAATTTCACAACCCTACAGACCTAAATATTGTGACTCTCCTACCACCTCCCCGGAGCCATTGGCAGCTATTCATTCATTGCCATAACGATGCATCATTTCCCTCCCAAAAATTGCTTAATGAGTTATTGTTTAAGTATACAATTACCTCACACAAGGCCTCGGAAGTTAACGATATCCACTTACTTGACTTCCCATCTTCGGGCTCAATAGGATTTGGCGATTGCAGACAGGAAAATTTGATGAGTATTGTGAACACTTGCAAATTGCTTTACCTTTATTCATCATCAGTTACCAATGACAGTCTTGCTTCATTGATTTATTGCTCAGATGGTTATACAGAGCTGTCACTTTTGATCTTTTGTTACCTCATGTACGCAGAGGATATACCTCTTGAAACAGCCATGCTCAGGCTTCATTTGGATTATGGGAGGCCTTTTTATTTGTTCAATTCAGACGTTCAGGTGCTTCGAAAACTTGAAGTATTGCTAAGGAAGTATAGCCCCGCGAGGTTATGTGAAAAAGTCATCTGGTCTCAAAGCGAGACAATATCGCAGCAGGAGATCAACGAGATTTTACTAAAAACCAAACAAACGGATAATCAAAACCGCAACTCTATACCACGAAAGTTAAGACTCGGGTATATTGCGTCTGACTCTTCGGACTCCGAGGATGACTCAGATTCAGAAACTGAACAATCTCGACTCGAAAGTGCCATGGCACTCGAAAAAAATTGGGTCGAAGATTTGGAAGGGTCGCTTCCTTCTAAAATTTTGCCGTATATCTACTTGGGATCATTGAAACATGCTAATAACCTAACAGTCTTATCCAAACTAGGAATCTCGAAAGTGATATCGGTTGGGGAATCTTTGGACTGGCTCAAAAATTCCACATTTCAGGACAATCACGACGTATTTGCTGAAGATGTGGATGATAGCAATGTGGAGATGTTTCATATCAGATCCAAAAGCCCACATGTGAAGACTTCATGTGGTGTTACCAGCGTGATGAAATTAAGCAATCTTCAAGACGATGGAATTGACGATCTTAGTCGGTCTTTACCTCGTGTTCTCGATCATATTGATAAAGAGTACAAAGAATCTAAGGGACAGACAAAATTCTTGATTCATTGCCGTGTTGGAGTATCCAGATCCGCGACGGTTGTCATAGCAGAAGTCATGAGGCGACTCAGCCTCAATCTACCTCAAGCATACTTGTATGTACGTGTTCGTCGGCTTAATATTGTCATTCAGCCTAATTTACGCTTTATGTACGAGTTATTCAAGTGGGAAGAGAAAGAACGGGAGGGTGACAAAGATCGCCATCAGATAGTGAGCCGCCGATACACCAAAGATCTCCGTGTGATTGACTGGTTTGTGATGTGTCAAGAAATTAAAAAGTTGAATATGCCATTCATTCGTCAATGAGGTGTCATATCAAAAGCTTTTAGTGATTAATACATAGATAACATTCTCTTAGTGTACGAGCTTTTTAGAAGAATTTTGGTACTTCGCTGAAACTCCGAGTATCAAAAATTTAATAAAAGAATCCAAGGACTAGGTTGCTGAATGAGTCAGTCGCTTTTACAGTTCCTCGCACGTTCCCAACTGTTTTTGATCAATTATGATTTAAGTGCTGACACAGATGAGAAATTGAAGAGAGTGTAGAACACTTGAAACAAATTTATTTGACAAGCTCCAGCTGATGGTAATGACCAATCATGAAAAGCAAATGTACTTGAGCGAGTTCCAAATTATCAATAAAAGACCACTTTTGGTGCGCCTAGCTTTTATTGCCCCTGAGCAAAATTAGTATACAGTGTGTTGTCACTCGATGTTAGCTGACTGAAAAAGGAATTACGAAAACTATGGAAATGTTTAAGCCATAATTTCTTGTTATAAGAACATATTATTCTGAAACAAAACTATAAATTAAAAAGAAAAAGAAAGAAAGAAAGAAAGAAGAAATTATTTGGATCTGAATATGCGCCCTGGACTCTGGGGACATCCGGTTGTGTGCCATGATTCGTGCACGACTTTCAAATCGCTCAGGTCCAGCATTGACTTCCCCCTCGGTCTTGGAAACCACGTTTTCAGAGATTACTTCGAATTGACCGAAATTTTTGAGCCACTATCTCGAAATTGTCGATTATTTACATCATACCGCAATCTGGCAAAAACACTGCTTATCTCAAAAATTGCTACTACCCCTTACGGTATTGTTGACACTTTATTGTGAAAGAGAAACCAGCAAAAAATTGCAGCCTTAAGACTAGTGAATCTTGAATTAAAAGCATATAGAAAGCAAACAGTGAACCGAGAAAAAAGAACGGGAAAACATATATTAAAAAGAAAAAAAAAAACGGAAAAACGGAAAAAAAAAAATGAGTGCCAACGGTCTTTTCAGCGACCCGGCTATAATCGGCTTGTCCACTCCAAGTGGTGCCATTGGTGGAGATGACAATGCATTGAAGAAAGCGGGCTTAGAACCCGGAAGTGCCCTTTCCAAATTGCTAGATTCAGCAATGGCAAATGCTGCCAAAGAAGTGACTCCTGAACCTGAAACTGGTCTAGAACTGCGGAGTGGCGAACAACTGCCATCAAAATCAAATCGGTCGTCGTTCCAGAGTTTCATTCCTCTGGAGAAAACCGATCTTTCAAAGATCTACTCGATAAACTCTCTTTTGGAGTTAAGATCAAGTCCCGCAGTATTGGATTTTGATGTTTCACGACTTCCGGAACCCACTTTTTGGAGAACGAGACAAAAGGGACAAGACGGCCACAATCCAAATGGCAAGAACAACAACAATCACCATCACCACAACAACAGCAATGGCCATCTGCTGGGAGGTACAGGAAAGCGGACCCGTCGTAACAACCAATTAGCAGCAGCCGCCGCCGCCGCAGCAGCAGCATCTGCCACAGATTCGCTCAATTGGGAACGGAAACCTGCCGGGTTTTTGAAGAACTCTGACATCGACCACATGTCGACGAAAAAAATCTCGCAGCTTTTGGGCGAGGCACCCGAAGAAGAGACGCCAGACTGGGATTTGCCGGGCTCAAATGCTGACTTACGTATGGATATGGGCAGTACTGTGGAGGATTTTGAACGCTGGAAATTGCACATGCGCCAAGAGGAAAAGCGCAAGCACGGCGAAACTGAGCCGTTCCAAGAAGTCGAGGATTTTGCGCCTTCCAACGAGGTGGACAGTTTCTTTTCTTTTGCCAAGCCCAAGGAAATCACCCCCGATAACGGGTCGTTTCTGTTCAACAAGCCCACAGAAAACAAAAGCTCAAGGTTCTCTTCGTTTTTCGGTGGCCCTGCGCCAGCGCCTGCACGCGAGCAACAGAAATCTGTATCTTCTGATTCGGAACCCCCCTCGAGTGCTCAAAAAAGCTCGAAAGAAGAGCATTCGGCGCACAGCCTGCGGTTCTTCCACGGCAACTCTAACCAAAGCACGCCTCAGATTCAAAGCCCCGAGATTGTGCAAAAGCCACAGGAAAGAAGCTCACATGGCCCACCACCCGGAATTCAATCGAAATTCCAAAACTTTGGTGCTGCACCACCACAATCTCCAATTACTTCGGCAGCACATGGAATGGTTCCTCAACCTCCTAATGTACCCCCTGGATTCCGCATGAACCCAGGCCCTCCACAGGGACCAGGCATGATGATGGGACCAGGGCCCAGAGGTCCTGGTGGTACAAATGATACGTTCTTTCTTTCTTTATTAAATAAAAGTGATGGAGCTCCTGGGCCCGGTCCAGAGGGGAACTTCCCAATGCCAATGTTTCCTACCCAAGGAGTGCCACTTCCAGGAGATAACAAGCCATTCGAAAGAGGCACACAACAGTTTCCACAAGACAAATTTAGTGATTCACCAAAATTTCTGGGTCCAAACATGCCGGGCACTCAACAACAGCCCAAGCCGCTGCAATACGTCCAGTACCAGGACTTGCCCATGGGCATGGGCATGAAGCCGCCGCCAGGAATGAAGCCATTGGCTGGACCGCCCGGAATGTACCCACCGGGAATGTTCCCTCCTGGACACCAAAATCAACGGCCCATGCCAGGTCAACAAGGCCCACAACCACCAAACGAGCAAGGTATGAAACAGCAATTGCGCGGTGATGTCCCTCCCCCTTGGATGAGATTTGGACCTAACGGCGCACCAGGAATTGTGCCTCCTGGGTACGGGCAGGCCCCGCTCGGGTTCCCACCAGGGTTCCCACCGGTGCCACCAAACAACCAACAGCCACCACAGCAGCCACAGCAGCCTCAAGGGCTTCCATAGGTACGTAGCCTGAATAGATACTTCGCGAGGTGGTTTAAAGTGTATGCTTTTTCTGTTTCGGTCTCTCTTTTTTTTTTTTTCTGTTCTTTTCTGGTTTATTTGTTTTTGAACTACTAGAATCTATATGCCATTACCTAGTAGAAACTTACATGACACGAGATATAAGCACGGCCAAGTTCAACAACTGGATGTGCTCGTCAGTACCGTTGTTCAAGCGTCTATCGGTATCGAACAAGGCACTGGCAACGGCATTTTTCTGTGCCGAGGACAACGCGTCGTCCAAAATCAAAAGGTCATGCAATTGGTCGGAGACTTGCTGGGCACTCCAACCCAGAAGCACTACTTCGTGCACCATCTCGGCGATTTTGGTCGTGTCCTTCAGCTTGATTACGTCGACCAACAGCGTCATGAGAGGCTGGTCCACCACACCAGCAATTTCTCGAACCAAAGCAGCGGAAATTCCGGGACTCAGTCTTTCTTCAGCACTAGAGGCAGAGTCCAAGGAGGCGTCAAGACGTGCGGCTGATTGCAAGTAAGTGATTGCCTTACGCAAATCTCCGTTGGACACTTTTACAAGCTCGTCATAAACGTCGGCATCAGCCACACGCACACCCTCCACTTCGGCAATTTGAGTTAAGCGGGCCAAAGCGTTGGCATTGTCGAGCAGCCGGAAACGGAACTTCAGGCACCGCAGCGCCAAGGGGTCGATGATCCGCGTGATATAGTTACATACCAAGCAAAAACGGGTCACACCAGAATAGTTTTCCATCGTACGCCGCAACGCAGACTGCGCATCGTTCGTCATCAGATCCGCCTCGTCAAGAACAATGATCTTGTATGGCGGGCATGGGTAATTTGCCAAATCCTCCCGCGTAGGGTTTGAAACCAGAAGCCGGGCGAAATTCTTGATTTTCAGCCGAACAATAGAGATTCCACGTTCGTCTGATGCGTTAAGCTCCAACACACGCAGTTTGTAGAGCCGTGGACCATATAATTGCTTGGCCAATGCCAACACGGTCGACGTTTTACCTGTACCGGGCGGACCGTAGAAAAGCATATGTGGCAAGTTCGCCAGCTGTAACGTTTTTTTCAAGACTTTCACCGCATGTTCCTGGGATGCCACATCGTCAAGGCTTTTTGGCCGGTATTTTTCGACCCACGGCGTGTGTTCGAGTTTCTCCTGATCGTACTGCGAAGGCATGGACATTTTTTTATTTAGTTTTTTTTATTATGGAATCCAGGATTACTTCTCGTCTCTTTGTTTTTTAGTGAATAGGTGAAGATTAGTTTGCACGGTGCAGTGCCCCATGGATTCACGAGTTGGAGGACGCGTGTTGCGCGCACACGCACCGGTCGGCCATGGGTGCAAGTTCTTCAAGCTCTTATTCTTAATGTAATTAATAACAAGTTCAAGTCTGGGCTAGTAGTTTGCCTTAATTTACCTTGAAGGCGGTCTTCTCAAATTTCTCCAAATGTTTAAATTTCCGAAAGTTTAAAAAACTATAATTGAAAATATAAGTTTATTTACGTGTGTGCGTTTTTGGACATCGGATGTCTCCGCATGGCCTTTTTATACAATAACGATAATTGATAAACCGAGAATATCCGACAAAAAAAAAAAGCTAAAATATAATTTAGGTCTTCATCCCCAAAAATGGAGGATGTAAATTACTGTCGCTAGTATTGAGAAGACCGCGAATCATAGCAATAATTTCCACTAGACTGGTGGCTACGGTAATTGGCGCTTAAAGTGCAATACTTTTCGATTATATATAATTAAGGGCTATTTAGAGGTTTGTATTGCTTTGACTAAAACATAAAAACACCGGAAGCCGTATTTTGAATATACACGGAGCTTCACTTCACGTTTCGACACTTCTCATCTCTTACAAGTATGTGAGAAGAATTTCGATAGCGTGTAGATATGTGCAACCACAGACAATTAGACACGCGATATTAGTATGGCGCAGGGTTCGTCATTATCAAAAGACGACAAATGAATCGCCATTACGATCCTGTCTGAGAAATGCTGACTAGCTGAAACGCATGGGGGTCACCTAGAGTCAGCTATCTTATTTTTCTTTTTTCATGCGAGAGTTCTCAATGAAGTGGCGTCTAGATCTACTGAACACCAATCACAGATAACTCCAAAGTCCATACCCTTCTGATATGCACTCTCACCTTCATATCTCCACTGAATTTTGCCGCAAGACTTGTGCCGGCCACAGAGACCTCAGTCTCCTCATTTGACCACCAGCATTTTCTGGCGGGTTTTCGCCAAAACAACAACAACTTTGAGTGGTTGACCTCAGTGCTTTTCCGTGCACGCGACAAAGACCTTGATGCAGCTCGACTAGCAGTGCTAGCTAACGTGGCGATCCTGGATCTAGACCGCGAGCGGGTGGATGCATGCGAAGAAACTGGGTTAAGTGAAGGTGAATCTGGTGGCGTCTCCTGATGCGTGGCCAAACGTACCAACAGCAAGGACTGTAATACACATTTGCTGGGCTCTAAAGCCCTGCTTCCCCAGGCCTCTCTTTTATCAAAGCCAGATGAACACAACATATCGAAAAGATGTTGCTCAGCGGGACCAAGCGACTGATTAACTGAACTGGGCAATGAAGTGTCGTACCCAAGACCGGAAAAAATCATCTTATTAGCCATAAGATTATTAGCCACCTCGAGCTTTAGGTGCTTGATATCTTCGCTGCTACAACCAGACACTGGTGGAATCACATAATAGTCCAAATCTTCCCTCAAAACGATAATGGCAGGCTTTGTTTGTAATACTGAAGCAGAGGAGTCGAGCCGGCTGGCCCCAGTAACTTGTGGCGAGAGATTACCCATTCCATGGAGGTCTGCATGTGCATCTCCAAAAGTTTGCAAAATGTATTCAAAACTCTCGGGGTCGAAATTAACAAATACAACGTCCTCTTCTGTCAAATTGGATATTACTTGCCCATTAAAGTCCAAGAATACACCGTTGGGGAATAGGCTTAATAATATACTTTCTGGTAAGCTCATGAGCTCATCACGCGTAATACTGAATGCCTTGCCGCGAATATTTAAATGAATTTTGGAGTTGTAGTCGATATTACCACCATCCTCATCATAGTTAATGGGTGCGGCGCTCAGACCAACATCCTGCGTCACTTGGGTAACAAGATTTTCAGCCATTCTTATTGCTTCTTTCTTTTAATTTGAGCAAGTGAACTTAAAACCCGATTGGCTGCGTACTTGCGTGGTTAAAGTGATGGATTAAGTTTTTGTGTTGATGACTCAGTGGTGACAAAGCCAGCCGTGGGTTTGAGGGTATCGATGGTAATGGCTCAAAGGTTTCCGGCACCCTTGGTCAAAGATTAGGTAATTGAAAAATGTGAAATTTAAAGCGAGCGTAACAAAGACAAAAGGCAAGCTCTTTTCTTATTATTCTTTTTTTTTTCTGCTGTTTAGGTAATATAGAAAAGAAACCACCCTAAGCGGGCATCAAAGCCAAGGGCGTTGTATTTTTGCTGGACAAACCTACATCACGTGACAAGCCGCGCTATCGTGTGGTGTTGCGGTGCGTTGCTGGTCCCCCTCACATTGCCCAACTTTAATCGATTCGGCATAAGCTATATTTTCACTAAGTAACTTGAATGGCACTGTCTGCTTTCGCCATCTGGCCTTTCAATTTACTCCTTTTTTTTCATGTGATTATATTGGCCTTCATTATTATTTCTCTTTACAGTAACTTTTCTATTCCGGGGACGTGCTCTCAACCCCTCTAACGTGCAACGAGGAGCATGCGAGCCTTGCCTGCAGTCTCCTTATTAAACTTCTAAAGCCTCAGAAATGAGATCTTAAAGGCTTACAAACTAAAACATGTCTTGCTCTGGGAAGTGTCATTGCAAGAAAACGGAAGCAATTTCTGATGATAATCTGAGCTTAAAGGACGATATTTGGGGAAGTGACGAGGAAAGCATTTCCACGTATGCAGATTTACAACGAGCACACGTAAATCAAGGCTATCTAGATGGCATCACCAGGGCTCAAGAGCTGGGGTTGCAGGAAGGCTTTGACGAGGGATTTCCTGAGGGTGCCTCTTTGGGAAAGCGAGTTGGTAAGGTATTGGCAAAATTGCATGGAACTTCTAGATTTAATGAGGCGCTAAAGGCCTTGAATATCACCCAGGTGTTGGACAAGAAGTATTTCGATAATCAGCTTGATCTTCAAGGTGCACAACACGCATTTATCGCCGAATGGGAACATATTGCTGAAACAGAAGCTACTTCCTGATTTTCATTTTAGTAGACCTCTTAGCGCCGCAAAGGCATTTCGGATGAGATTTCATCGTTCAAAGCCTCGTGAAGACCGAAGTACTTGTCTTGAAACTTGTATCTCCCACTACACCAGTCGCACCAAGCCTCTGAGATCAAGAATTGAGTTTCCTGGAACATCACAAATTCTTCAAAGCAACACTTTTTGATAAGCCAGTCTTTATTGAGCTGCTGGAACATTTCTTGCTTGTCATTGACGATTGCTTGTCTCAACTTTACTATTTCGCTGCCCTTTATATCAGCATCATTCTTTGAGAGTTTTTCGTACCTTTCTTCACTTTCCCGAATGCGCTGTTGAAGCTGTGGGATAGTATTAATAGAAAGCTTTTTTGACCGATCAAACAACTCCTGAAGTGAATATAAGCAATCCAAGAAATTCTTAAACTTCTCCAAAATGTCCGTATTGATGATGTAACTTTCATCAATAAGAAGTGTAGATGCTTTATTGAAAAACGCAGAGATATTCGATAAAGACTCGTTGATTGCGCCCGTATCGTTTGAGTTCGACGCGGAAATAACCTTATTTTCGGTGATTTTATGAGGGAATAGCATCTCGTCAAGATCAGAGAACTTTGTTAGCATTTCCACAAATTTACCGTTGTCAAAGGCGATTTGCTGCTGCCTCTTTTCGTGTCTTTCAACTAACAACACGATCTTTGTCCAGATTTCAATCAACCGTGGCAAGTTTTGCTCTGCGGTTTTCCAATTACGCAAGAACTCCTCGCCAACCGAAGGCCAGATGGAATTCATAAAGTTGGTCAGGATTTTCTCACCCTTGAATTCCAATGAGTAGTCGATTCTAGCCTGTTTTTTCCAAGACACCAAGTCGATTGGGACAGACAAAAACGTGACCACCATTGGCTCTTGTTTCAAGACAGGATGCTTAACGAGCTGGTTCAAAAACCTATGCAAGCCCCTCCGTCTGCGTTGCAAGAATTGTGAATCTGGTGACGCTCCTACTAGGTTAGTTAGTAAACTTTGAAAAGAGAAGAATAGAAATAAGACCGCAGAGTAATAAACGAAAATGGGATAAGGAAGACGAAGACGAAGACGAAGAATAAGCACATACCTGTAAACTTTTTAGGAGGTAGTCCGGGGATCACTCTGAATGGGTACTTTTTGAGTAGGAATTCAAGAAGCCAAACAAAGTCCGAGTACCGTCTAATGATCTTTTTGACGCCCGCGGGACCATGCAATCCCAAAGGAATATCGTGCGTGATTGCATAATTTATATGTTTAAACAAAAGACCTTCTTTCTCAGGAACCTCTTTGATTTGGATCTTATGTTCGCTTTCGACCAATGGCTTGAACTGATCCCGTATCTCCGTGACATGCTTTGACATATATTCGAAGTCATTGACATGAATGGAATCAGGGACCGTAGCGTCAGGGTCAAGCAGGAGTGCCGAGTGGTCGTGGGTTAGCGCTTCCGGTAAAAATGTTGCAGGTTTCGTTTCTCCCTGGTGCCAGCTGGGCAGTTCTGCAGGAAATTCGTCCAAGAGGTTTGTGTTGGCCAATTGTGACGTCAAAGGGTCGAGAATTTTATGTGGCTGCAGATCCTGGAGGATTCCTGGCTCGTCGCTAGAGTCTGCTGTGAGCAAGGCTGCTGCATTTTCCGGTAAACTAGGGAGCCCAGAATTTAACTTAAATTGCAACGTCACGTAATCTCCTGAACCCGCACGGTTAATTTCAAGTGCCACTAAACCCAAAACATGATAAAAGTTGTTTTCAATGCTAGCCGGCATCAAGTTGTGGTCGTACAAAACATCAATGATTCGTGAAGCCTGGTACGAAGTAAGGAAGTTGTCTGTGATTAGCGGGGAAAACACGTATGCCTGCAAATTGCTAACAGAAGAAACTTGCAGACCCAACTTCTCAAAGATTGTCAGATACTGTGCTGGCACTTTTGCCGAAATATCTGACGGTGTAGCCGAAGCAGAAAAGCTTTGATCCAGGGCTGGAAATGGCAGGCTGACAGCCGGTGTTTCCAGAGTGGCCCATCCGTTTTCGAAGGGATCTTCTGCCCCATAAACGCTATTCATTTTTTCCGATTTTATAAATACTCGTTCACTTTGATTTATTTTTTTATTTCCGTTTATCGGATATTATAAATAGCGAATCACGTTATCTATCACTGCTGAAACAGAGGTGTCTGAGAAGTATGCCTGGTGTAGAGATCGGAGCAGCCTGGCGGCGCGGGTGCAGGCTTGTTTGATAGAGCTCCCTGTATTGTCCAAGCTTTAGCAATCATAAATCCGAATGTAGAAATGTATAATTATTTTTGAAAGCATCTCTGCCTATTTGTTAGAAATGATTTTTTTTGCAGGCTTTTGGGAGAAATAAATACTAAAGATGGGTTTTTGCTTCCACTTTGATGGGCCTAATGAATCGTTTTGTTTTGTTTTCGCTATGCTGTACTCCCGATAAGGTAAGACGCACAACCTAACAGATTGGAACATTCGGGCATTCTGTAAATGATTATGTCTCAGCTTCGAGTCGAATTAGTACAATTTTGATTCGAAATTACTTAATCATTCCTAATATAAAATACTTATAGGATAAATGAGCTTTAAAAAGAAATACTGTCTGCGAAATTTTGCCAATCGCAAATTTGACGATAAAAGTGATTTATAACTTTGCATAGTTTACGAGAATAGGAAGTCAAAATCCAGGCCTGTTTTCTTAAGTTTAAGCTTTTTTTCTACTTAAGATTCTTCTGTAACTGGCTGAGGCTGTTGAAAGTATGGTCTGGTTGCAAGAAGTATGTCTTGATACTGGAATTAATCCGGAATGTGTTTTTCAATTTTTCAAAATCGGAGAGAAAAACTTCAAAAGTTTTATATTACGAAAACTATGCAGCTAGAGGCTGAATTCCCGAACTTAATAGATGTTTTTTCTTTTTTAATTTGATGACCAAAATAGAATATAAATCAATAATAATTATCCGAAATCAAAATTTGCAACAAAAATCGAAGATCCAATTTCATACCGACAGATCTTCAAAATTAACGGTAATCAAAACGTCACAATTTCTCAAATCCCATTCCTGCTTCAATCTTGCTTCGACGCACGTGTCACGTGCCTATAACCACTAGGGATGCTACGCAGATTCTCTCTCCTGCAATATCCCATAATTTATGACGTCCAAAAAAACAAAGAACAATCATGGACTCATTTCGAAAATTGATGGAACATTTCAAGCAGAAAGATAGCTTCGACAGAGCGACTTTTGGGATTCATAACGTGAAAGGCGGGCCCTTTTTCATTCGCTGGCGAGTGGCTGACTTGGCCTATGTTGCCCTTCTTTTCGTGCTTTATCCGATTCTGTATCGGGGACAGCCATTCCAAAGACAGTTCTATATAAACGATCTTAGTCTTCTGCACCCTTTTGCAGAGAAGGAGCGCGTGCCAAATACGATGTTATTTGTCTACTCGACCTGGGTTCCACTTGCCGTGATTGCTTTAATTTCGTTAGTGATAACTAAACCAGCCAACAAATTGTATGTCACCTACGTTTCAATTCTCGGCTTGATCATTTCTGTCTTTACCACCAGTATTGTCACTGATGTCTTGAAGAACAGTTTTGGTAGACACCGCCCCGACTTCTTGGCCCGGTGTATTCCTAGAGCCGATGCTCCAAAAGACGTTCTTGTATATGCAAAAGATGTATGTACTACTAAGAATATCCCTCGTTTGATGGATGGTTTCCGTACAACTCCCCTGGGTCACTCGAGTATTTCGTTTGCGGGTCTTTTCTTCCTTTCGTTGTGGCTTTCTGGCCAACTTGCAATTACAAGACCACAAGCAGGTGCTTTTCGATGGGCCGTGGCCTTTTTGCCCACTCTTGGGGCTGCGCTTATAGCGTTGGGGCGTACTGAAGATTATAGACATCATTTTATTGATGTGTTTGTTGGTCTGTGTATTGGTGTAGTTGGTGCTGTTTGGCTGTACCACCGGATTTTTCCTAGCCCCTCGGAGAAGACCAGTTACGAACCAAAATTACTTAACTTGGACGACTCCGAACCCGAATACACCACCGTGGGTGAGGTTTGAGAACTCGCTACACCTTGATAGCATGGGAATAGTTATTACAATTTTAAAGAATTTTATAAATTTCCCAAGTAGAGTGTCCTCTTTCAGTAAATGTAATTTCAACGCAAATCTCTATTCTTGGTGAATGTAGGTCACGTGCAAGTGTGCACCTACTGGGGTGAGAAAGTTGAAAACACGTCAGCCGTCCGTCTTCAAGGCGCACGCGACTTGACTCACGACCGGTTTTCTCAGCCTTTCAAACGCATGTGACAATCGCAGATTTTTTGAGTATCCATCTGATTGAACGATTTTTTTTATTGACTCTTGATTCCTCGAGAAAATTGTGGATATTTTTAAAAGACATGATTCTTAATATGCTTTCCTATTATCGGCAAATCTTTTGGCGTTTTAATTAAAAATTGATCTACAAGATCTGCACATAGCTCAGGCAGTGGGGGTCATCATAGCCAGAGTGTCGGAAGTCTGGCCTGCCTCTTGCTTTGATATTCTTTTTTTTTTATTCGTTCTTTTTTTGAGATATTGGCTCTTATCTTATAGTCAAAAAATGAATCCTTTATCACAAAATATATAAGGTAAAAAGGCAGAACCTTTTTGTCTTTTCAAGAACCACCTCTTGCGTTTCTTGGGAACTCCAGATCTGCCGAGAATATGCAGGCTAATCGCCTCGGCGAGAGCCAATCTTTTTTTCATGGTTACACCTTCATCTAAGCCACAACAATAGCCAAGAGTACTTCCACATCACGCTTTTACTCGATAGTCACAAAGAATCATATTTTCTTTTTTGTTTGATTTTCGAAAGTGTTTAAGAGTGAAGTTTGACCTTCTTTTTTCCAAGTTAGAATACGCTCTAAAGCCACTGGGTGGACTGTTTTTTTTTATTATATCTCTCACTAGCTGCCGTGGAAGCCAGATTTGTTTGAACTGGCACCGATCTTCGAACTTGTTGGCTCATAAACCACCCAAAAACTCAAAAAAAATTCCGTCGAGCTTTGCAACAACATTATCTTACAAGAAAGGAGTAATATGTCTGGACCAGTGTACTGTATTCTATCTGGAGGCACTGTTCACTGTGTACCCGTCACTGCGTTCAGCAACACCAACGGAATCTCGCTAGATAAATTGGCTCGAGACCCACCAATTAACTCTTTACCGCAATCAGCTCATTCGCTACAGCCTCGGTCACCCGCAAGCATTGCGATCAAAAAGAAAAATCTTCTTTACACACTTAATAACCCGTCATTATCGGATCTAGAGTCCGATACAAGCCGCCGGTTGTCTACTGGCTCGCATTCTCATGATGAGGATGATGCTGTATTTGAGTCCCAGAACTTGCATTTCTTGAACCAGAAAGCTGAATTCAGTAAAGCATACCCAACAACAGGGCTGCCTCTGTATGATGAGACTAGGGGTGAAAATGGCTTTCTGAAAATGCAACCTCCTGAAATAAAGTTCCCCGAAACAAGAAATGATGACAATATTTTGAGAATTGGCACAGATAGAGCTGATGATGAGGACTCCGACTGTGGTGGAAATTACCTGTCTATATTACACGATTATTCCACACACGCCGTTTATCTTCCGCAATATGCGGTCGATTTGAAGAGTAACTTGGACTCAGACTATACACAAATAAAGAGTCTTTTGACAAAAGTGTTCCCATCTTGGTCAGGCACAATCAAAATCAAGCAGTTGACTGGAGGAATCACAAATATGCTTTTATCGTGCTCGCACGATACAACTGACGAGACTCTATTGATGCGTGTATATGGACAAGGCACTAACCTTATTATCGATCGTAATAGGGAGTTTGTGTCTCATTTAGTTCTCAACTCTTTGGAATTGGCCCCATCTATCCACGCTCGTTTTTCCAACGGCCTCATCTATGGCTTTTTGCCAGGACGCTCGTTGGAGCCAAGTGAATTATGTGACAAAAACTTGTTTCCCCTCATAGCCCAACAGCTTGGAAACTGGCACAACAGCATAAACTGTGAGTATATTGAAGACGGCGTCAATACACTCAGAAAGTACACCGCCAGTTTGAAAAAGAAGACAGAAGCTAGACTCCTCATCAAACCCAAAATCGGGAGGAGTGAAGCAAAAGTTCAAAAATCCGTGAACAACATTTGGGATCTTATAGAAGAGTGGATACAAATAGTGCCACAGAACGAGACACTCGTGAATATCTTCAGAGAGAACACCGATAATAGTGACGTGAACACCGAAAATGTCAGAGAAGTGGTTCTCGAGGAATTCGCCTGGCTCAAGCGTACCTTAAAGCTGACAACAAAGTCACCTGTTGTCGTCTCACACTGTGATCTCCTCTCAGGAAATATCATTGTTCCATCATCGGAAGATTTCGCCGCGAAGTTTGGGTTAAACGATGGCAAACTTCCTCCCTTAGAAGAAAATCCAATCCAATTCATTGATTACGAATACATGCTACCGGCTCCGAGGGCGTTCGATATTGCTAATCATTTTGCGGAATGGCAGGGCTTCGATTGCAATCGTTCAGCGATTCCTGAACCATCACCAGTAAACCCTGTCATGGTGTCCTGGTGCAAAGGTTATTTGAACGATGTGAATGCTACAGAGGAAAAGGTGAATACCTTGATTGAGGAAATTGCATCTTATTACGGAATGCCTGGGTTCTATTGGGGTATTTGGGCCATGATTCAAAGCGAACTTTCCACTATTGACTTTAATTACGCGGACTACGGTAAATTAAGGCTTGAGGAGTACTGGCTTTGGAAAAAACAATTCGCGTTAAAGTAATTTTTTTTTTTTAGTATTTCATAGTACTGATTAACTAGAATTGACGTCAACAAGGGGATTAAAAGCTTAAAAACAGGGCTTTCAGAAGCGAAAAAAAAAAAGCATTTTACTTTTGCAAGTCGACAATCGTAGTTTTATCTGTTCTCGGAGCATGTAACACAACCCATCTGCTACCTCTATCAGCTTCCTTTTTCAAAGCTTCGTAGATATTTATGCCAAAACTTCTTGGGAGTTGTTTGTTAATTGCAAATGCACGTTTAAGCCATTCTTCCTGCTGCACAAGCAAGGATGTCGACAGAATCATATCGAGGACTGCATCACTCAGATCAACAGTCAAGATAGGCGCCCTTGCTAGTTCCTTCAACATACTAGCAGCAGCCAACTTAGAGTCATTTTCGAGTTCCCATTTGTCACGCTTATTGCTCTTTTTGCCTTTGGCAAGATTTGGAATAACCAGTACCTTTTGGTCAATATCAAAACTGAAAATGGGCTCTCCAATGCGATGACTAACTTGACTCATGTCTTTAGAGCCGTCTGCGCCACTTGTGCCACTATTTTGCTGTAAAGATGTCAGATCATTGTCCCTTTCTGCGATTTCACCTTGTAAGTAGTTCAAAACTTCATCATAATCCAAATCGATATCCTTATTAAGCTGTAAATTCTTCAAGCGAATAGGTTTGTACTGACCTTTTTTTGATTTTCGACCATAGTTGATCGCTTGTCTCAAATGAATGACCCAAGTGCAACCATCGGCCTCGGCTTTGTTCACAATCTCTTCATGCGACGCGGCAACAAACCAATCGCAACTGATATTATGCGACCATATATCACCGAGTAATTCGAACCCACCATCTTTGATTATTGATTCTTTCAAACTTACAACAAGCACATCGCACCTTACTGCTTTCCATCTGCTAGCAGTTTTAGATGCAGAAGAAGAAGAGGACAGCAAGTTTCTCCAGCGTGGGTTTTTCATAATCAAGAACAATAGAGTCATTGCCAATTGGAATCCAACTGCATGTGGTGTTTTGAATGTGGTCAGTCCTTCGTTGGACAAATGCTCGATCAAGCCATCGTACCGACCTCCAGTTGCAATTCTTGAGAATTTCCTGTTCTTTTCAATTCTGTAAATAACTTGGAACATGAAAGCGCCATCATAGTACTTAGCATTGTAATTACTCAACGGGCAGAATGAAATATTAGAGGTGACCCCCATACTTCTAGCAAGTTGGATAATCTCGGTCAAGTTGTTGAGTGCCTTTTCTACCTTTTGAAGAAGAGGTGAATCAATCATAATCTTGCGAAGTTTTTGTTTGGCCTTCTCAGGTTCAACTGTGAAATTGAACACGTCGACCAAATCTTTTACTACCGTGTGCTGGATTTTGAAGTCATTTCTCAAATAGGCCTTGATCTCCTCTGCACCACGCTCGACCCCAAGCTGGGATAAAACACCCATTAGCTCATATCTGCGACTTTGAGAAAGTGAGTGTGATGCACCGAAAGCAAAATCAATCACACTATTTAAGATATCCATATGGTTTATGATGATATGGGACTGCGAATTCTTCATTTTGAAACAGGGCAAAGACTCCAAGATTTCATCTGCTGCCTTGATGCATTCAGCAGAGTCGGTAAGCAAAGAGCTTTGCGTATGCGAGAAAACATCAAACGCCACAGCGCTATATTTATCTGGTTTTCCAGTTCCTCGTAAGTTAGGACGGTAAACAAACTCATGCGTAAAACATTTCTTTACCTTTGTATCTTCTCGACTCAAATATCTAGCAAGGGGAAGGACCAAATCATATGTGAGGGTCAAAACCGACCCATTTCGATCAAGAAGTTCATACACCTGTTCCCTTGTTTGAATCAGAGACTTCGGTATCAAGAAACTTCCACTAAACTCTTGAAGAGCTCCATGATTCTTGAAAATCCGCAACACTTCTGCAAGAGTCTGGCTAAAGATTAAATAATCACTCGTTAGAGGCTCCATCACACCACCATGGGAATTTTTACCCACTCTATCGAACATGATGTCACGTGCCAACAGATATGGTTGATTGAACAAAGTTTCTCTCACTTGCTGCTGCCAAGGTGATGCTGGATCGGCCAAAGACTTGAGAGCTTCTTTGATCACAACATCCTGATGCTCGACCGGAAGAAGACCGCTTTGAAGCAATTCAGAAGCGCCAGGCCGCTTTTGCGGGTCATGATTCAAGAGCTCGCGAATTAGCTTTTTCTCCGTGGATTTTCGTTTCTCGGAAAAATCAGCAGGAAACTTGATTTCTTCCAAGCGCATGTTGTTTAGAATCATAGCCCTCTCCATACCAGTTCCAAGTTGGTAGCACATTTCGAAGAAGATGATTCCCAACGAATACATGTCGACTTTCTCATCATATTGGCCCGTTGCCACTTCCTTGGCGGTATAAAAGAAAGTGCCAACAACAGTGGATAGATCTTTATCACCTGCAGAAACTTGATTGTTTTGCAGAAGTGCAGATAAAAACTGTGAATTTTTAGCTAAACCGAAATCACCGACTTTGATATTGTTAGACTTATCAATAAAAATGTTAGTTGGTTTCAAGTCCCTATGGATAAAGCCAGAACTGTGGATGTAAGATACAGCCTCAAGGATTTGACGAAACAATCTCCAATATTCATTTGGATTAGCCGGAAGGCCTCTTTCAATAAGATCCAATAAGGTATTATTCTCGCAGAATTCCATCTGAATATACAAGATTGACTTGGCTTGCAGGGTTCCCTGAAAATTATTAAGTGCAACCATGCCTTGAGACACCGATGTTGAGTCCTCATCGGAGCTTTCCCCTTGTCCATCCAGCGTAGTAGTATCATCATCACTATCATCATAATCTTCTTCAGAATTGCTTTCGGAGTCTTCATTATCACTATTAGCAAAGACAATACGGTCATCAAAATCACTGTCATAATCAAGCAGCGCGACGGAATTTGTAAAATAATCAACTTGAAATGAATTATCATGACTCATAAGAAAAGAAGAGGATCTTACGTTCAAAGGACTCTCAAATTCATCAAGGTCACTAACTGAGTCATCTGAAGAACTTTCATCATCTTCAGATGCAATTGCACTATCATTTCGCAGACCCACATGTGGAATCTCTTCTACCCAGCATCCATAGTACCTGACAATATACTGGTGATTAAGTCTTGCCAAGGAAAAGACCTCATTGAGCAAATTCTCGAGTTTGTTCTGTTTGTGTTTGATTTTCTTTATGGCATAAAATGTACCCTCCATTCTGTTACGAGCTTTGACAACCTCTCCAAAACCACCCTTTCCTAATTTACCCACCTCTTCAAATTCCCTAGCGTATCTCGACTCTTTGATATTCTTTGAATCATCAAGTACTGACGCCCCGTCAGAAGGTCTTTGAAAATTCTGAGTTCCAGCGGGATTTGAGAATCTTCGAGACACAGAATGATTGATGTTCCTCCTGGCCGCATCAAGAGTGGATTTTTGGTAGCGTGAAGAGCCAATAGGATCTCGTTTGGTATCTTCGTAATGCACATGCGAGGCAAAATTTCTGCTCTGTTCTACAGCTGCATCTGGACTCGAGTCAAAACCGGCCCGGAAAAATTTAGCCGCATTGAGCTCAAGCAATGTAGATCTTTTGGAAGCTTTTGGCTGCACCATTTTCCGTAGCAAGTCGTATACTCTCTCTGCGTACTCCTCAATACCGGAGTACTTTCGGAAGTCAAAGCTGTTTAAAAACGATTCCGGCGTTTGGAAATCAGTTTCAAGAATGTTGAAGTCCAACATGACTCTCATAAAGAGGACACCTAGCTGCCATATATCGGTACGTGCCATGGTTGCCGAAGAGTCGGGGTCCATCCAATTGCGGGGAATGAATTCTTCGGTGAAAGGTGTTTGTGTGGCCAAGCCGTGATGAATATGCTTGATCCGTAGTAAAGTCAATGCGTACGTGGGATGGCAAAGCTTTATAATTTTCAGCTCACCATTTTCTAGGCTGGACCTCGCGTCACAGAGAATGACGCTTTGAGGGCAAATGAGGCCATGCGTAAGGCCCGAATTGTGTAAGTATTCTAAAGCAGGAAGAAGCTGGATTAACCACGTACGTGCGAGCGACCAGTTGACGGAACCTGCCGTCAGGAGGATATCAACGATAGACTGCTGACTCAGCTCAAAATCCGTGAGGATGCGAATGGTCCAGGTATCTAGATTGCGTGGATCCTGGTCGATCTGGAACCCAATTACTTTTAAAATAGACTCTGAGGCAAGGGCCATGACCGATTCAAGCTCCAATTCCAAGTTTCTGATATCGGATTTGCCGGCTATGGTCAGCCAATGCTTATCGTGAAGAGAAATCACGGTCAAAAGATACAGAATGGTCAAGTTGCGGTCATCAAGACGCGCTTGCTCCACAGGAGGAAGATACGGCTTGACAATATACTGTTTACTGATACCCAGAAGAAGGTCTCTCCCCTCATACCGTATGAAACCCTGCACGGCCTGGAACTGGCAACGCGCATTGCTATTTGGAATGTCTGCCGAGAGCACATTGTCAAAAGCAAATACCTGAGACGATGAGGAAGGCGGAGGCACGAGGACGGAGACACGTGTCTCATTGGAAACAGGTACGTCGGCAGTTCTGCCCAATTCACTGCCACGTGAATCCTCAGTATAATCGCTGTTCATCTGAAGAATCTGTTTATTGGCCTCACGAGACTTTTTCATCTTAGCCAGCTGCTCTTTGCGGAGCACCTCCTTTTCACGTTGTTCGAGCAATTGGCGCTCCTTTTCTATACGTTTGACACGCTCCTCCTCAAGCGAAAGCACTTGCTCGGTAGTCTGCTGGAAATCGTCGAGCATTTCTTTGACATCCATGATGATAGTGAAGCAAACCTCCTCGCCTAAATACTCCTTGAGGATCTCCTCGATCTTCGCATCGATCTGCGCTAGTCTTGCACGAAGAAGGTTTTGCGGATGGAGCACTTTGACTATCGGTGACAGCAACGGGTACGTCGGAGTGAATTTTATGTCTAACACGAGTGAAACCACCGGTCTTTCTGTATTTTCGTGGGATTGTAGCGAGATCTGGAAGTGCGGGCTTGCATCCCGATTCCACACCTTACTGGTGGGGGTCATGTCGGCGAAAATATCATCGTAAATTGACTTGAGAGACTCAATTTCATCGTGCTGGCGATCAAGCGGTTCGGCCATATGTGTGCTATATAAATTATGTTTAATTTGTGTGGGTAGGTGGGTGGTGGGACACGCCTTAATTTAATGGTGGGGCAGTATACTTAGGCTTTAGCTATCGCGTTCTTTGGCTCCATCGCTCCCGGGCCCCAAATGTTTGTGCGAGTGCGCGATACGATACGGGCCTGTAACGGCGAAGACGCTTTTGAGGAAAGCCGATGAGACTGCGACGTCAAGCTTTACAGAGATTTAGCAAACAGTTAATTCAATCTACTATTTTTATTTTTAGAATTTTTTTCACTGCTTCGACTAGCCTTTTTCTTCGGTTTTTGTTCTTATATCTAACCGGAAATTTTTACCACTTACTCCTTAAGTACTTATGTTTCCCTGTATTTTACAAACATTTGATTGTACAATCTTTGCCTCGAGCTCCAGTGCGAGCCCTGGGAATTAGGGCCACGCGCAGCTCCAGGCGCCAGACATACGATCATCATTTGAAAAGTAATACGGCAGAAATTCTACTAAGCCAGCAGAAGTTGGCAATCGTTTTGCCTCATTAATCAAAGTACCCGCTCTACTCATGCCTCCCGTGGACCTGATTGCTCTTGGTGAAAACACCATCCGTATTCTTCTTACCACCGATAATCATGTGGGGTACCTCGAAAACGATCCGATTCGAGGCGATGATTCCTGGAAAACGTTTCAGGAAATTACTACTTTGGCCAAACAACACGATGTAGATATGGTTTTGCAAGGAGGAGATCTTTTTCATGTGTCCAAGCCATCTAAAAAGTCCCTATTCCACGTGATCCAGCTGCTTAGACTCAATTGTTTGGGCGATCGTCCGTGTGAACTAGAATTGCTCAGTGATCCTACAAGTGCTCTTCGAATGGGCGACACGATCAACTATGAAGACCCCAATATGAACGTTTCCGTTCCCGTCTTTGCAATTTCCGGAAACCATGATGATGCCACCGGTGAAGGTTTGCTCCTGCCGATGGACGTATTGGCTGCAACTGGGTTGATTAATTATTTTGGCCAGATCCCAAAACTGGATAAAATCACCGTCACACCACTAGTGTTTCAAAAAGGTACCACTAAATTGGCTCTTTACGGTATCAATAATATGCGTGACGAGAGATTGCAGCGGATCATGCGTAACGGAGATGTCACATTCCAAAAACCTAAGTCCGACTCCGATTTCTTCAATCTTTTGTGTGTACACCAAAACCACTATCGCCACTCCATGACCTCGTATGTACCAGAGGACTTTTTCCCTTCATTTTTAGATTTTGTGTTGTGGGGCCACGAACACGAATGCATTCTGTTTCCACAATACAATCCCACAACGGGGTTTGACACTCTTCAACCGGGTTCTTCTGTTGCAACATCACTCAGCGAAGGTGAAACAGCCCAAAAGCATGTGTTTCTCTTGGATATAAAAAACAAAGAGTATGCACTAACACCTATCCCGCTACAGACCGTGCGGCCCTTTTTAATGAAGGATGTAAGTTTGAAAAACGAAGGATTTGTCGAGGGGCCAGCATCCAAAGCAGATATCCTGGCATTTCTCAACCAGCAGGTCGAGGAGCTAATGGCAAAGGCACTTTCGCAAGTCGAGAATCCTGTCGGAGGGGAAAACACGTTGCTCCCTTTGATAAGACTTCGTGTGGACCATACGGGGAACTACGAAGTGGAAAACTCACGCAGATTTTCGAATCGGTTTGTGGGTAAAATCGCCAATGTCAATGATATTCTTCTATACCACAAGAAAAAAGCTACTTTACTTCCTGCTGCGGAAAATAAAGTCAATATGGATCAAAAGACAAGTACCCCCGTTACCCTGAACACGTCTATCCAAAAGATTCTACGGGAGTATTTGGGAGATTCCAATCTCAATTTGGTTCCTGAAGCAGGCATGTTTGACGTCACAAAAAGGTTCATTGAACAAGACGACAAACAGCTTTTGACAGACTACGTGGAAAAGACTATTCAGAACGCGGCCAAACTGTTACTGGGAATCAATATTGACGAGGAGGAGTTTCACAAGGGTGACGATATGCTGGTAAAGCGCTCCTTCAGGCAGCTCTTGAACAAGTTACGCCTTGATACACAAAGACAACCTGTTTCTGAAATCATGCCATTAGAAGCCGGAGTCTCGAAACAATCAGAAAATAGGAGTCTCCTTCTTTCAGACGATGATTCATTTGAACCGCAAGCTCTGAAAAGGAGTAGTACAACCTCAAGACGCACCCCAGGGAGGTCGCTCAAAGTTAAATCCAAGGAAAGGATTGATATCGAGGATAGCGATGATTCGAATCCAGAAATAATACCTGAAACCAGGAGTAGGAAAGCACCATTACGCGTTGACCTGAGCAATTCGGAAGATGAGTTTGTTGCAAGTGAAGAAGAAAATATTCCAGCCAAGAAAACCACAAGGAAACCTAGACAGAGCACTCGAACATCAAAAGTCAGCAAGACAACTACGAAACGTGCGGCTCCGAAACAGACGACGAGCAAAGGCAACTTAGATGATCTTTTGAGTCTTGGATAAGCGTTATGCGTATGGGCTTATCTATGTACAAGAATTTGGTCTAAAGATCTATAAAAGCTCTAAATTAGTCAAAAGAAGCAGCCTCTTCGATTAACTTCTCCATGTTGAAGGCGGAGTCTCCCAGTGTAAATGCTCTCAACAACGCCAATTTTCTTTCTGAGCCAGCAGAGTTAGTCAAACCACCGTAGAACCTCTGCACATTAAGTACAAGCAACAGGGCTTCTTCCATCGACAATGCCACATCCTGTTCTAATTGACCGTTCATTAAAACAAGCCCCGAATCACCAAGCAATTCTTGGTGGAACATGAGCGTTGTGTGCGGCTTTGCGTACTCTTTATGAAGCTTATACTCCGCCAACGAAGTCAACATACAATGCGTAGTTTGAGGCCCGACAAAGCTCCATTGCACAAAGTGCATTTCATATCCTTCATCATCTTTTGGCAAGGGCAACACAAAGCTGGGGTTTTTGAAGGCTGTTGCAAAAAGACTGGCGAATTGCTCGCTTGACAATGCGGCACTTAATGCTCTATCGTTACTTTCAAAACGTGCCTTCCAGATGAACTTGAGTTCCTTTTCTGGCAACTCGCGCATCTTCTCCACGTCTACAAACGAATCGAGAGTCTTGTATGGGGCTTTTGGGATCGAGGCATCGATTGCATCTCTAATTTTGGAGTCCTGTTTCTGTGCCCGTCTCTGCTTCAATTTCTCAGCCTGTTCTTTCTCGTAAGACTCGAGGTCTTTCAATGGATCCACTGCGTTCATCTCCTTTTTCTTGGACTCGATCTCCTCTTTGAGATTCTCCTTTAACTCCTCGATAGATGTCACGCCGATTTCCTTTGCCTTTTTTTGGAGTTGGTCTTTATATCTATTCAAGACAGACTCGTTTTTAGCAGCCGTAGCATACAAACGGGCAGAGGGTCTCAACGTAAGTCTTGGTAAGATTCTAAAATACATCATTTTTCAGACGAGTCGATCTAAACGAACGGGTTTGCAGAAGTTGTTCAACAGCGAAGAAGTAGGTTCTAACAGTCTTCTAATTTTTTTCTGAGCATGTCATGTCTCGCGCAATAGAGGTAAACCTACAGAACGGAAATTATGAGTACGAAAAGCTAAGAGAATGTTCCAAGAACACAAATTATATTTACAGTAGTGGGGTTTATGTACATGTTCTGTGCCACGTTAAGCAGTGAAATTTTTTGCTGCGTGAACAAAACTATATAAAAAAAAGAATTAATGAAGAGAAATCACCCAGTTTCTATTTCTCTCCTGGGTTTAAATACTGGTTTTCCGGCTCTTTGGCCTGGTACTCTTCAGGAGCATCTTTGGCATATCTTCCCAAAGTCTTTCGAAGTGATTCAGGGATATCTTCAAAGGCCAAATCGTCGGTGGACTGAGCCACAGACTCACCCTTAGCTTTGAGGAGATCCTCCAAATTGACATTTTCATCTCGGAACACTTTGAGGTTATCTGCGATCAAGTGTCTATTTTTACAGCCTGGACATTGGATAAGCACCGAGCCCTTAGTATACAGCTGTTTAGAAAAAGTGTGTGAAGACCTTGTGTCACATACTTTACAAGTGAAAGCAATCATAAGCTGTGGCTGATCCATTTTCAACTCCGCCGTTTTACTTGAAGACTCTGCTGCTTTAGCAGCTTCATCAGAAACATTAGAGTTACTTTGTGAAGAATGGAATCTAATTTGGGCCTTCTTGAAAGATGTAATCACAGGATTTCTAATGCGACTGAGCTCCCCAATATTTTGCCTGGGCATTCTAACCACAGCTGTGCGGAGATTATGGATACTTCTGCGAAACATGATTGTTGTGATTATTTTTTGGAAAATCGGAGTGGTAATTATTGAATTTTCTAGGCCTCGGTTATTTATAAATTCTGGTAGAATGACGATTGCGTAATCGATGATTTGTAAATCGATGCGCAGCCTTTGGTGGCCAAACAGACAATTCTTCGCGAAGGTTCTAAGATAAGACGAGGTGTGAAAAACATGATTCAGGTGAATGAACGAAAATATGCATTGTTCTTAAAAAGGATAAAGGCTCTAGAAGTATATGATTTATTCCAGCATTCAAGTTGCAAGTTTTCTAAATAGTATGTTACCACATCTTAAAGTCCCAAGCGATTCACATTATAAACATCGTAAACTTCAAAGGTCTCGAGTTTTCTTATTGAAACTATTTTTTGGCATTAGCCCTCTCCGCTTTCCTCTTTAGTTTCTCTGCCTTTTTGTCAATAATTGGGATACCCCAATCCTCTTTCGGTTCCGGCTCACGCACAATCAACCCAGGCCCCCATCCTGCGACTTTTGGGACCGGTTTGACAGGCGGAATTACCTTCTTTTTCTTTGCTTCCAAAGCTGGGAATTTTGCTGCCGATAATTTGGACAGAGACTCACGTAAAAGTGGAGACTGTGGTCTTGAGGATTCTCTTGACAGACTAGAAGAAGTACTTGTTTGCTGAAATGAGCTGGATGACAGCCCAAGTCTTGGAAGCGAAGCAACAGATGATCCAGTTCTAGGAGTGTCGAGGTAAGAAGGTCTATACAGCGTATTTTCGCGATAGGCATTTGTCGATACAGTTGGCTTCGGCTCCGGTTTCTTTTTGATCACTGTGTATTTCACCTGATTAGTAACGGGTGCGTGTTTGACTTTGGCCGGTTTCACTAATGCAGGAAATTGTTCGTCTAGAGATTTCTTAGAGCCCGCAATACTGGATCCCCAGGACAGCGTTTTCAAAACATGCCCATCCAGCGACTTTGATAGTAAGGGAAAACTCCGCCCTGAAGAGGTGGTCGATTGACTGGGCTCAATCTGGTCCAAAGCCAATTGCAAGGACGCACGTTGATCTGATTGCGCAGGCTGAAGCTCGATAAATTCATAAAGCACCAAGGAAATCTCCTGAAGATCATTGTTTGTGAAAAGATTCTTGTATTGTTTCACAAGATCAGGAGCGGCGATTCTTCTTGATTTGAAGTCGGAGTTTATCTTTTCAAATTGCGCTACTTTATTCGCATCATTCGAAAGATAGTGCTTCACACGTTCTTCTAGTCTTCGTTTCTTGGTGTTGAAGCTGTTATTTTCCCGCAGGTTGTTTGCCAGTGGGCGTGGGTTGAATGTAGAAAGCTGAGACTGGAAATGGGCCGAAGTGGCTCCAATGACTAATCTTCCACTTTGGCCAACAATGCCGCCGTGCTCCTTTAACATGTGTGCTGTCAAATCAAGGTCTTCACGGAAAACAACAAATCGTTTTTCAACACACAGCGGTATGGAACATACATAGTGGGCGCCGCGGAAATGCTCATATAAGTCATCATAATTACGGTAATAGTCAGACACATGATAGTTGTCCTGGTTGCAGATATAGCATCTTTCGTGACGGTCGCGAATATGAATGTTCAATTCGTCCTCAGAATAGAATCTCTTCCCGCGACAAAACTTACACTTTGGATGACCAGTAAAACCGTCCTTGTCACCTTCATTCATGTGTCTTTGCAATTGCTTTTGAGTGAAAAGAGGCAACTCGTTCAAAAATGCATTGCCGTGGCCGACACAAATATCACAGTACTGCTGAGAATGCTCGGTTTTAGTATGGTCGTTGAGAAAATGGAACTTTCTGAATGTTTCCTGGCACACAGCACATTCATACAGTATGAGTTTCATCGTATCGTCTTTCACGTATTGTGTGGTGAAATGAATCTCATGTTCTTGAGACTCGATATTCCTGCTTTCGGAAACGAAATCGGAAAACTTGGCCTCCTCCAAGATCTTTTCCGTAAAAATAACATCATCGTGATCAGTTCGACAAACCAAACACGTCTTTTTCTTGTAAAGTGCTCTTTGACGGAAGGAACAGATATGACAGGTCACATTATTACACGGTGAGATTGCTGAGTAGACGATTTTTTCAGCACAGATTATACAGTGAATTTCGTCACTGGCAGGCTCTTCTGTTTTAACAGACGAAGTCAGCGATGAAGCACTTCTCTTTTTGCTTCTGTTTCCGTTCATACGACTGACCCTACTGCGTGCTTCACTCATTTCGGCTATTGAAAATATTTAACAGCTAAATAAAATTTTAAAGTATGTATGAGTGCCCAGCATGTACGAGTCGCGGCAACAGGCCAGTCGCGCATCGCCAGAATAATCCGCGTCCACGAAGACGTTGAAGCCAAGTAGCTAAAGGCTTGGAAAAGTATATCTGATGATCTTATTGAAATATACTGTTAGACACGTCATAAAACATAGAATTGGGATCCGATGTACTGGGCCTCGAGCTGGTTGATATTGATTTATGGGGAGTTTTACTTTCAGAATTATTGGGAGCGATACAGAGTAAACAAAGAACTTCAAATCACAAATTCTTGATGCCTCTCCAGGTATCCTCCTGTTGAAGAGCTAGCTCTAAATCCAGTAGATTACCAGCTTCTATGCTTCAAGTTTTGACCCCTTCACGAACTTCGATCTGTACAAATACCAAGCTGAGCGGCATAATTTCTCAAGACTATAATGTGTGTAGCGAGTACTTTTTTAAAAGCCGATCGTAAAAGAAGTTTCTTAAGACTACCGTTATTTAAATAGAAAATGCCCCTGTTTCATTTACTAAATTAATTTTTTCTGCTCAACTTGTACGATACTCAGATGCGAATAATTATCGGTTTTTCTCGCCGCGGCTCCCAATTATCAACGAGTCGCATTTCAGAGAGAGGCCCCATATCAAATTCAAATCACAACCTCACACGAAGTCGTTGTTTTAACAAATATACCATGCAGTTATTCAACGCCAGTGCCGTCGCCAATATTTCACGTTTGGCATATAACCCAGCTCTTTGTCTACCGCATTTGACCGTGTCCTCTTTTGACAAGATTCCTTTACCCATTAAAATTCCTGGACATGAGGTGGAAATCAAGGGTATTGTTCTCGATAAGGACAACTGCTTTGCCAAGGATCATGACGACAAAGTGTGGCCTGCGTATGCTGAAGCATGGGAAAAGCTCCGCAAGTACTTCCCAAAGGAAAAGTTGTTGATTGTGTCCAATTCTGCGGGTACCGATGACGATGTAAACTATGAACAAGCGGAAAAGTTGGAGAGAGACACGGGAGTTACCGTACTTCGTCATCCCACCAAAAAGCCCGGGTGCCATCAAGAAATCATGGACTATTTTGCTCAACATGGTATTCACGATGCGGCTGAAATCGCCGTTATTGGAGACCGCCTTTTCACTGATATTCTCATGGCTAACATGATGGGCGCCTGGGGAATATGGCTTAACGAGGGAGTGGAGCTTAGCAGCAAGATCTTTCCCCGGTTTGAAAGACTTTTGTATAGTAGAATGGTGGCCATGAAGGAAGATCCATTTGTACCACCTACACCAGAAAAGAATGAGTAAGACATTCTGTTTATCGTTTTAAATGCCTGGTTATTTCAAGAGGTGAACTTAGGAACGCGCACCAGAAGAAACTAAAATTAATTATTATATTATATGATACATATCGTTCATCACCCACCTTAAACATTAGACTTGATAACAGCAAGATCTTCGGTGACGTGTCCATCAAAAGCTTCTCTGTCCTCTTGGCGCTTGGAGCTAGATTCGCGGTCCAACTTCTCTCTAAGAAGTCTCTCGGCCTCCATCTTGACATGCAACTTGCGGAATTGAAGAAGGAACAAAAAGGCCGCGAGGAAACCAGCAGCCGCAGTTCCAGAAAAGGTTCTCACCAACAATGGATCAACCACAGTGGCAGTCAAGGCTTCTCCAATAGCTGCCGCAACAGCACTTGTGAAAAGGAACAAAGCCATAACCAAACCCTTCATGTGTGGTGGAGATCTAGTGTAAGCCAATTCATAAGCAGTCGTCATACAGAAACATTCACCGGAAGCTTGCAAAATGTAAACAAGAACCTCAATCCAACCATTAATCGTGGATGTTTCCTCGCATGTACTGGCTTGGTTTCCACATGGAGAAGTCTTGTAAATGAAGTGTTGAAGGACAGCAGCGACGATCTGGGAAGAAGCACTCAAAGAGAAACCCACAAAAATTCTCCACACCGGCTTGAAATCGATGTGATGCTTTCTCAAGAATGGATAAACAATATTGTCCAAAATTGGAATCAACACGATAATAGTTAATGGGTTGAAATTGTTGAACAAATCATTGGGGACACCGTTAAGAACCATGGCACCAGCCTGGGCATTCTGAGCATTTCCAATACCTCCATCGGTCAAGTTGAACATAATAAAGTAGATGAAGATCTTACAGGCCTCAACGGTCTGCTTAATGTCAAGCACCCACTGGTCATCCCAGGAAATTTCCTTGCCCTTTTTATAAACGGTTCTTCCACGAGCAATCATATTAGATGGCTTAGCGTATTCCCACAAAGTGTTCTCCTTCCATCTCTTGAGAAAGTTTCCACTAAATGTGACTCTGAAGATTCTCCAGGCGTTAGTAAGAACAGAGCCTTGAGGGGTTTCCAAAATAAGCTTGTTCTGCAAGTAAAGCAAAACAAATGGCAAGAACAAGTACATGATCATTGGCACAAAGAAGGCAAGCCAGAAACCAATTCTTCTCGCAGCATAAGAAGTAGCGAGTTGGAAGAAAGCACCAATGTTGATAGCCCAGTAGAACAAAAGGGTCATTCTTTCCAATGTCTTCTGTCTATCGACAATCACGCTCTCTCCCGAAGGAAGTACTTTGACAACATCCTGGTCATAGGTGTACTGGTTCATAAGCAAGGGTAAAAGATTTGGCTTGATGAAACCAGTTCCGATAGCCAAAAAGATGATACCCAATGCTGTTGGTGCAATAGCATGTCCAGTAGCAATAACAGCAGGGATACCGGCAATAATAAAGAAAAGATGGCCCAAGAAACCACCAATGACACCAATCCAAATGGCCTTAAACTTACCTAATTTGGTATCGGCAACAAAACCACCGTATAATGGGACGACGTACGCCAAAAAGGTAAGCAACAAGGTAAAGGCCGACGAAGCAGCAACACCCATACCCAATGCACCGGCAGATTGAGAAGAAGTTTTGGAGAGTGGGGCTCCGGTAGTACTTCCTGGGGGCAAAGGTCTTTGAATGAAATTTGCAAGCACACCCGAGGTAGAGTAATAAGAAGCACGCTCGGCCAATTCGGTCAAACAAATCAAGTACGAGGCATATGATGCTCTTCCAAGAATACGTCTAAGAGAAGCAGATTCCTCTTTGGTGGGTTTTCTCAAACCCTTTGGGTTATGTTCATCGACGAAATCTGTGAAGTAGTTGGTAGGATCATCGTAGTCGTAGGCATCATCTTCGGGCACGCTAATTGATTCCGCGATGTTGATCACACCTTCGGATTTTTCCTCAGCCATGGTTCTATAATGTCTTCAAATCAATGATTAGAATTTAAAGAATAGGGGGCTACATTCGAACTATATATACTACATTTTTGCCAACATCAGATTGAAACTCAGGCGAAGTAATATTGTAGCTCAAGCGCCGTGCAGGGCTGGCCCAGGGCTTAACGATCTTTGGAAAGGGACTTGGCCAATTAAATCAACAACGTAGTATTATATGCACACCATCCCCTGGGTTACATGCATAAATTTGAGTTGTTTTGTGTGGTTCTCGGTGCTCGTTTGGCAGATAAGATAAGGTTGCGCAATATCCCGGTTTACCCGAAGCTGACTTCAAAATGCCACAGCGCCGTGTTGAAAGTAATAAAACCACACTTTATAGTTTTTTTTTCTCCCACAATTATCTTATGCCATTTCTTCAGAATTACTGGAAGTGAGTTTCACATAGAAATTCAAAAAAAGAGGTTCTTTCGGTGCATGTATTTCCAAGTAAAATGTTGAAGCTTTTGCCCAGCTTTCTCGCGCATCTAAGATTTAAATGACAATGTTGACATGTTCTTTACAACTTTACACATATAAGCACCCCTTGAGTAGATTCTTTGAGCAGATTGAAGTTTCGGAAATTTTGTCGTGCTTTCAAAACTATGCCACTTCTTATTTTAATCAAAAAAAAACTATCTCGACTGTTAGTTGCCACACCTACTCAAGCTTCAACTTAGATATCTATGATTGATTGGAATTTTGCCGCATATCCGTACGGCTTCAAAGGTCAGCCTCAGATGCATACTTGCGTGTATACATATATCTTGCCAAGAAGTGGGTAAGTAATAGATAATAATCGCGCAATCGAGGCGGGCTGCCATATTCGCAAGCGCCCGAAATTTATGCAAGATCTTGTTGGAGTGTGCGACAATGGTACACTAGGAATGTTTTCAGGGTGAGCATAATGAGTCTATCCTCTCAACTATTCGTTAAAATCGTACGTAATGCGGAAAATCTCAATTCTTCATAACTTTTTTCTTTCTTTTTTTTTAGATTTTACGAGACCAATTTTGTGGGATGGTAAGTATAATTCCTATCTGAATTGCATTTGTCCTGGTCACGTGCGAAGACGATATGCACGCCATGCTAGATCTCACGCGGAATCTGTGCCCATGATAAAAAGTGTTTGCTTATCAAAAGCAGAATCCAGTATATTATTGTTGGGATAATGTGGCCAGATAGTCAAGCGAACCACGAGATTTTTTTGTCTGTTTGATTATGTATCTGTTTATTCTCTTTTAAAAAGTAAATAATCAAAATTTGGGTTTGCTATTAGCTTTACAAGAGATTTCACGTGATGTCACCGGGCCGTTTTGTGGCGTTTTCGCAGTCGCCGTGTTTGCGCCATAATTCAAGCCATCGGGGAAACTACTTGAACAATTCGAGAGTTTCGCCGCACCATAATTCTGCGTTCGGCTAGTATACGCGATTGCCATTCCACTAGTTAGCCATTCCATTTCTTGCAATTAAGTGTTTTTTTCAAAATGAATCCAAAGCTGGTTCTTTTTGATGACCTAATTTCTGGTCCGTATGATCAGAATTCTGCTTCTTTAGTTTCATCCAGTATTCATTCCGCCACACCCTCGGAAAATCTAATCACAATTTCTCTCGATCAGACACAAAGCTCCAGTAGCACTATCGAGCCTAGTACTGACAAGGGGACTAGCACCTTCTTCGCAACCGATAACTCCGTCGGTTGTGAAGAATTGGAGAAGAATAGGCCACCACCCTTCCGTTCGTCTGACTACAAGCTTGTGTCTAATATTTTCATTGGCCTGATGATGGCCCAGTACATCTTGATTTTCTTTGCCATTCCCTTTAGTGAGGTTGATAATCGACCAGCAGCTACTGTACTTCTGTGTTTGTTTGGATATTTGCTGGTATGCTTCTTCATCTGCTCGAAAATACAGTGATGGTGAGATTCAATCGTTTTTTGAAATTACCGTGTATTCGATTAACCCACGCAGTCATTCGATTTTCTCTTCTGTAATAAGAACTCGTGTCCTCTTACTAACATCCAGTTTCTTTTGTGTGTGCTTATGATCCCCGCTGGGCTTATTAACTTACCAACCCACCTATCATTACAAAGCCTGTTGATATCCTGCGTGCTCAAGTGCATTGATCTTGCGGCAAATATATACTCCGTGATACTCTGTCTACGGGTCAAAGAGCCGATGATCGAGTATACTTTTGATCTGGATCGATTTCCTGTAAGTCCCTTGGATATCACTGTATACATACAGATTGTAAGCTGTTTACTCTTGGTGCTGTCGATAATTTCTCTCTTTTTTGCAACCGTTATCTTTGTTTTCAATCTCGCTTATTTCCAGGCGAAAAAGATGTACGACACTAAAACCAATCACGATAACATTTTGACGAACACGGCTACAGTCTAAGAGCAATAATAATTTTTCAATTCAAATATCATATCTAAGTACTTTTTCATGCTATTCTGGGTTTTTTAATTTTTAATTTTTCTTTTCTTTTTTCTTCTTTCAATGAGCGATTAAAAGTATGCCATCCACAATGTGTCTGCGGCAGCAAGATTATGAGGATTAACAGCTTGTGCTATCAATTCAAGTACGCTTTGAGTACTAACAGATGATCCAGTAGATCCTTGTGCCATTGAGACAACCCTCTTGATCACAAGATCGACATTGAGCATCACGATCTCCCTAAGCTTACTATCCTGAGGAATTGGTCTTGGTGGGTCTTGTTGTGTACACCAAGACATGACTTCATCTCTAACGAATATGGTCAAGTACTGGTCCAAGTCTGATTTGGTCTCCGTCAATGCTCTCGCAATTGCCAACATGTGAATTGACAATACACCCTCAATTCCAGATTCTCCAATAAGCTTTTGAATGTTTGGTGTCAACCGGAAAGGCACCATTTCCGCATTGTAAAACAATGGAGCTGGTCTTCCCCCGCTGGATCCATCTAATGAGGCACTCTTACTTGCGATTTTGCATGGCAACATATCAGAAGTCCACACACTTCCTGATCCTCTGTTTACGTGAATTTTCTGTGGTTGACGGGTATTCACGCACATCATGTAGGTCGAAAATATGAATGACGCATATTGCGAAGTAAATTGCTTTCTGAAAAGCCAAAAGTCCTCAAAGTTAGAGTAAAGATCCACAAAGTAATTCTTGAGAACAGTCGAAGGCACCAAAAGTGTCTGAATAGCCCCCAAGATCTCAACGCGAATGCTCATAATATCTGGCTTTGGAAGGCGCGGATCAAATGCCGCACGTAACTTCTCGATCGTGTAGATAAAAGGAGCATCCCTATCCTTGCCGTTCTTATTGCAGAAGTCTTCATAAATCTTTTGCATGCTAATATCACGTGAGTCGTCGTTAACGATTCTGATATGAGGCGATAACGGAACAGCAATTGGAAGCGTGAACAGAATGTTGCGACGGCGTGTCTCGGGCTTCTTGGACAAATTGTCATCGAAAATACGGAAAAGTTGGAATAAACATTCCTCTCTGCGACAATGTCTCGCTGCTGGAAATTGCACCGCAAAGCTGTGCAAGCTTCCATCATGACCCCTAATCTTCATTCTCTTGTAACAAGCATTAGTACCACGAGCCAAATCAATTGTTGGCAAAAACCTCTCGATTTTCACAAAATGAGTATTGTTGTCCTTGTTCAACAAGTACTGGCCAGGAACCTCAATATCCTCAAACTTTTGATGATGGAATTCACTCAAGTGTGGGCACAAATTCTCAAGGTTCACCTCAGTAAATCTTCTATCCAACTTATCTTCAAGACGATCTCTCCACTTTCTCAACTTAGAAATGTAAGACTCCAAGTTGGGTTTACCGATAACCAAATCCTTTTCAAACTCGGCACGAATCTGTTTAGGAAGCACTGTTTCTGCAAATCTCGTTATATTGACCTCAGTAACAGGAGGCAATTTGGCATCTTCACGTGGGTTTCCGAGTCTGTTGAGATATTGAACTCCGTCATTCAACAACGCCACTCCTAATCTGTAGGCATCTTCATCAGCGGTACATTTAAATCTTTGATTGATTTGGTCAACGAGCGATTCCAACGAGAGTGCCAACAATGGGTAAGCGGTTTTCAAGATACCCATAATTTCCTCCACGTATTCCCAGGACCGGCGAATAGATTGAGTTGAACCCAACAGTTTGCCAGAGTTTCCGTCACTGGCAGCGCCCGAATGTGATTGGTCCTGTGAAGGCTTTTCAGGTATACTATTTGTCTCTTGTGCCTTGTTTTCGGTTCCCTCATTCGTGTCATCATCCATGTTCACATCCTTATCTCCTTCGGCCGATGTGCCTTGTTCCTTTTTCTCGCCTGGGACTGTAGTGTCTTTAGGATCAACAGAAACTGGCGAATTTGTACCATTCGACCCTCTTTGACGAGACTTCTCCAAAAATTGGCGCTGCTTAGCTGCAAAATCTTCTTTAGTAGTCCTGAGCTGGAAGTGCAAGGCCTGTGGATAACTCTTCGCAATACGCACAAGAATCTGTCTCACCAACTTAGCCTCTTTGTAAGATAAAGAGGTAAGCAACTGTGGAATGAACGTGATCCAGTACCAAACTGGAACCTCGCCCTTAAAATTCTCAAACGCCTGCGCTAATGTTCCAGTGGAATCATCTAAGCTGATTAACCATAAAATTCTTGCCAATAACTTCCTAGTCTTTCCATTCTTGTAAAGACCTGCAGCTTGCAAGTAACAAGAAATAGCATTATTAGCGTATACCAAGTCATTAGGATTCTCTCTGAAGCGGCGGTCATTAAAGACACCCCATTCAGCCCAAGCCTTGGGTAAGTTAAGATCAATTTGCACAGATGTCGCGAACGCTTTGTTTGCCTCATCTTTTTGATCGAGTTTGCTCAAAAACATACCTTTCAAAGTGAAAAACTCGGCCTTTTGCTGTGTTGCAAAGTACACTAAGTTGGTATTCCGGATAACGTCAAGACCGGTACCAAGCTCGCTTTGATTCAGATAATGACACTTGACTTGCTCCTTCAACTTAAGGAAGGCTTCTTGGATCTCGATGTTTGGAAGCTGGTAGATCTTTGTAAGTTGACTGATGCACACCTCAGGCATATTATGCTTTCTGGCAACATGGGCAAATCTGTTAATTACCCAAGCAATTTCGTGGAAGCCCCTATAAGCATAAGAGTTTGCATTACCGTCAGAGTTGCTTTGCTGCAAGATAGGAATAAACGGCATGTAAACCTTGTTAATAACTTGGAACGCATGCTGTCTCCAAGTAACAAGGTCATTCCAAATGTTGATATCATCCCAAACATTAGGAAGTCGTTCTCTCCAAACCTGCAACACTCTCTTGAGCTCCTGAGATTTGACATCCAAGTTTTGAGCATTAGTAGACACCAAACTAGAGTAAACTTGGCTCGCTTCCATGAACTCAACATACTGCTGAAATGTGTGAAGCAATGGAATGTGTGCGTCTCCAAATTTATGTGGCAAACCATGCCATTTTTTCAAGGCCAACTGAATACCTTCGTCACACAATCTTGAAAGCTCCTGAAGAGTCTCTTTTTCTTGTCCATAACCTTGCAAACAAAGGAAAGTCTCAAACACTTGGCGACGGGGTGTAGGAACATCCATGACACTCTTAACTGTTTGCTCAAGAGTATCTCTGTCAGCATTCCAATCAGCAACTCTCCATCCACATTCAAGGAGAAGATCAGAAAATCCCTCATGCTTCGCAAGCTCCGTGAGAATATCCCACTGTTGCAATTTCTCAGCACACAAAATCCAATGATCCTCCCAAAGTGAGTACTCCGACTGCCCATACGGCAATGCACCACTTCTAGCTTTGATCTGAGCAGTCTCGTACAACTGTTGCGCTTTGTCCCAAAGTCCAATTTGCTCATAAGAAAGCGCAGAAATCGTTTCAGAATACTTTGCGCGTCTTCTCCAAAGACCATAGAACATATCATCTTCTTTCAATGTAGCATAAAGTTTGCAAAGGGCATCTTGCGTCACCTCACGCACATCTGGGTTGCCACCAATTGATAAGGCCTCTGTATTTTCGAGAATGTGGAGACCCTGTGACCAAGAGTCGAAATTGGTAGCAAGACATTCAACCGCAAATGGTGGCAACTGAAGTTCCTCGCAGTTGGAGATTCCCTCTAACAAAGATTGCACGACATTTGGTCTCAGGTCGGCCTGTCTGGTATGATAATCCTTAGATAACAAAATTACCAAGAACCTGGTAAAGTCGAGGTGTTCAGACCTAGGAATAGAATTGAATGCAACTGGGAAAATCCTTGACCAAACGCGGTGGACCGTCTCGTTGCTCTGATAAAAGATGTCAATCAATGGCTCCAACACAGCACCAGCCGAAACTTCAGAAGTTTCTTCCAAGAACTTATTATGCGCACTCAAAAGTTCATCCAAGTCAGATCTGACAGAGTCAACCTCAATATCCTTGGCTTCGTATGGGAAGGCTGTCAAAGGTGAAAGCTTGAAGTTATCACCAACAAATTCAATTTTCTCCTCGAAATTAAACGCACCAAAAAGCAATTGTAACGCTTGGTTCAACCAGCAGTAGTCTGCTAAATATTCCCAATTTTGCTCCCTAATAACATAGTAAAGACGCTTGCTAATGTCCTTCTCCAAACTATTGCTCAAAATGGACATGAGCTTCCGACGAATAGAAACCTCGGACGACCTCGTTCCAACCAAAAATGGCTGCTCCATTCTGACGGTCAATTCCGTGCAGCTAAAAGTCTCGTCCTCAAATATGTCAACAATAATCTGATAAAACTCCTTTGACAAAGTTGGCTCACCTCTGATCTCAAAAATCATCATTTTGGCTAAAATTGCGGCCTTTTCCTTTGTTGTGGGGAATAAATCGGTGCGAGAGAAAACCCAAGACTTCACAATCTTGATGATCTTTTCTAAAGTATCCTTATCCAAAGATCTTTCAATCAATTGAGCAAGCAAAGACAAAAAGATACGTCTCTGATCTCCGAGGTTCAGGATACGCATGGAGCATAAATTCAAAATCTTCTCCAACAACTTGGTGGTCATTTTAGCCTCGTCTCCCGAAGAACTAGAATCCTTGGACGATTGTGCACCTTGATGAGTAATTGCGATGTGGTCCTTACACAATTTATTGAAGGTTCTCATCAACATTGGAATTAATGCATCAAGTGTCGCCGGCTTATAGTTTGCCAATGTCCACGACAATGTGACTCCAGCCGCTAAAGACGTTGTGTCACCAAGATTTTCGGAAACCGTCGTTGTCAAAAGATTTACAAATGCCTTTGGCTCAGAATCTTCCTCATCTAACAAATCACCATCCTTTTGAGATTCGATCGCTTGGAGAATAATTCTCAAGATTCTCTGAAGCACTTCTTGGATATCATGGTTCTCCGACTTGATGCATTTCTCCAACAATTTGTGCAAGTACTCTAAATTGGCCAAAATCCATTCAGGCTTCTTCCATTCAAGAACAACACCCAACACTTCCAAGGCATTCAAACAATATCCCAAGTGACTCGAAGAATTCAAGTCGTTGGAAAACAAAAACTTCTCAAAGAATGTGATCTTCACAGACACATCAGGCCAATGTTCAGGGCTCAAAAGATCATTCAAGATTCCCAAGGCTTTCTGGCCCAATTCACTCTCAGAGGCACGTTGAGGACTGATACACACATACCGCACCAAAAACGTCACACAAGCTTCCTTTTGGCCAAATGGAATAATGTAGCCATCGGATGTCGTGAAATCATCGGTATATCCAACCTCCTTTCCTTGGTTTTCTGCAATTGTATCGTCACTCTCCTCCTTTCTCCTTTGAATTGCCTTTGCTTTGTTTTCCCAACTGAGAATAAGCTCGGCTAAGTCGATCGCGAGCACTTGGTTCTCCAATGCGGTATTGGCCAAAATTGTCAACTTGCCCATAGCAGTAATGATGTTGGAAATGAAGTGCTCTCTAGCGACGTAGAACTGATCTGGGTGTTGGTTAATGAACTGATAAACGTTCAACACCTGCGTCACATTAAACCCATCTTCCGAGAGCACTCTTCTTGGCCATTTCAACCAACTATTTGGGGACTCGCCATCAATAAGCCTCAATGACATGACCGGCGCAAGAATATCAAGGGCTTGTCTAACCAAATGCCTTGAATCGTTCTGATGAGTTCTGAGAAGAGCAACAAAAACCTGTGTGGCGACTTGGGGAGGTGTTTCATAAGCAGCAATGAAGTAAGATGTAGTGACGTATGCCACCTGCTTCGTGATATTGTCTTCCAACTTGATGTAGTTCCAACTGAATTTAATGATATCCTTTCTGTGAGCTTTAAGCTGTTCGGAAGACCACTTGAGTAACATTGCCGTACTTTCAAGAAGAGCGAATCTGTATGAGTCAATTTTTCCAGAGGTCCTATCTGTAATGATATCATTGGTAGACTTCCAAACGCTATCCGAAAACTTATCGAGCCAATCTGTGCGAGAGGCGAACAAGGCATCCGCATTGCCAAATTTATCAATCTCGTGTAAGTAAATACAGTCAAAGATCTTTTTCAAGAAGAATGATTTCGCCTTCAAATGGGTATCTTCAGCAATGAAGTCAACACACTTGTTCAAGTAGTCCAATTTTAATTCGATGTCATCTGACAACACGATATTTTCGAAAAGGAAGTTTTCAATATCCACACTCACCTTCAACTCAAGCTCGCACATGCGGTTGACAATTTTAAAAAGAACATCTTTATTCTCGGGGTTATTTTGAGCATAATGCACGCAAATAACTTGCAACTTCGCGATCGCCTGATCTGCCTGTAAATGGACACTAGAAATCAAAGGCAACCGCGTCTTTATTTCCATCACAGTCTTTACGAGCTCTGACAACGACTCGAGCAAAGGTGCTTGCTCACTGAACCACTGAGCATCATGCCCAGCAATAGCATCCACCAAGTCAACGGTGTTGGCAAATTTCGTGATCTTAATTTCATCAACTGACTCATTGCTTACATCCTCCAATATGCTGGCCATCTTTGCCTTGGAAAATTCACGGATACGAGGTCCATCTTCAGCACCTGCAAAGTAAGCCAACATATTACCCAACTTTCTGTTTTTGAAATTTGCAATATAATAATCCAAGCAATTTTCCGCGAATCTGTTGAGGAATTTAAGCACTGGCAATCTGAAAGGCGAGTTTTCGTGACGGTCCAAGTGTCCCTCCAAGTACTGCAAGGTGTTTATGATCTCCTCCATGAAAGTGTATGCCTTTGCAGGCAACAAATGGAAAATATTAAGAATCGCCATCACTATTTGCACAGTGTGATTATTTTCCAAGTCTTGTCCAGCAATCAGGCGAAGCGTGTTAATCTGCGCCCAAGCCATGAGATGATCAAGCAACTTTCTTCCAATTTCAACCCTAAAGTACGAGATCAACAACTCCAAGAGTCTAGCCAATGCCTCAAGACCAGAAACAGTAAGCTTTTTATGGTCCGACAAGTTCATAAGCATAGGGCGAAGACCGTTTTGCAACAATTCCTTTGGGAGCTTTGCACTTTCATCCAAACTGGACTTCAAACCAAGGTGAGCGGCATTAATGATTTCCGTGGATTTATTGCAAAGTGCCTTGAAAAACACACCAAGAATTCTGATTCTTGCCTCCGAAAGTGGGCCAAGCGCAAATCCTGGTTTCGTGAGTGCTAGAGAAAGCAACCTAATACAAACCACTCTAAGTTCAATCAATTGCTTCGATGTTCTGTGCTCATAAAGACGATGAACATTCGCCAAAGATTCATCCTCAGCATCCACTAAAGCCAAGGCTTCAAGCAAAAGTCGATTCAATTCATCGTTAAAAGTAAGGAACGTGTCCTCCAAACCTAAGCAGTAAGTGATTGCATCAATGTTCCCGATCTGCATTGGGAACGGCAACGCCCTTAATGGCTTGCCGAAAATTGGCGTAAGCAAAAGATGCTTTGACGGACCCATGATTGTAGCAATTGAGACATTCGTTGTTTCAGACAAAACTTTCAACGATTTCTGCGACACCTCACGCACAATAGGCACCGCACTAGCCAAATCATATACAAGTGCGCCCACCAATGTTTGGAATGGTTTCTCGAGCATTGTATCCTTTGAAACACCCATGTTACATTCCTTCAAAATATCCAAAACCAAGTTCTGTGCCAATCCACGCACCTCAAGCGGAGCTGTATCTGGGGTGTCTCTCAAAATGAAAAAGATTGATCTCACAAGCTCGAACTGACGCTTGAAAAACCATGACGGAGGAATTTTCAAATCTTCAAACATCGTTTTGAGACCAAGTACACCACCAAGCTTCGTATGATAATACTCGCTATAACAGCAATGCGTAAACTTGTAAAACATAGTGCGGAATGCAGGAGAATAAAGTGCATTCTCGTCTGAGCCAAACAAAATAACCGTAGTCTGGTAAAGATTTTTAATTGTCTCAACACCCTTTTCCCTTACTCTTTTGTCCCAGAAGCTCAAAGCGTAATTGAGTGAGTTGAAAAAAACTGTTTCACTAATATAAGCATGTCCCTCTTGATCATTCACAGAAAACGGCCGATCTTTTTTGATTTTGTGGATCGATGATGTTCCCAAATGAATCAATGTGAAGTGGTTTGTGATATGGTCAATTAACTTGCTTGCCTCATCAGCGATCTCAGGAATAGACAACGAAAAGAAAAGCACCTCCAACAATTTGGCAAACAACTCTTGTTGACGGTTGAGTTTCGCGGAGTCTTTGATATCGGAGGGTTCCAATGCGGGAAATTCTTTCAAATCGTCGGCTTTCAACAACTCGACCTGATCCTGAACAAAAGCGCCAAAATCCTGAGGAATTGGATTTGTATCAATAAAAAGCTTCAAGATGGTGGACAAATACTTGTACGCACTAATCCGGTAATGCGTCTTCAGTCTGGGGTCCTCAATTAATTCAATCGCAGACTCAATTCCTGGTGTTATTGAAAGAGGGACCTTGCCTTTAAGCCCATGAACCGTGAAAAGCGACTCAATATCCTGGTCCAATTTTGACTGAGGTTTCAAGGCATTACAAGGCTTCAAATGCTTGTGATTTCTACCACCAAGCTTTCCAAGAATACGAATAGCAGTATGCGAGTGTTGGTGATGATAAGGCACTGGCTCCAAATGCTTCCACAACGCGGCCATAATCTCGTCAATCACAGGTGCAATCATTGGATCAAAGTACTCAGCAGTCAAATTGTCAACACACAACTCAAACGTTCTTAATCCTTGACTCACAAGCTCCTGTGAACCATTGAGGGCGTACACCAAAGGAGTTGTCAAATAATTCAAGTGAGGTACCAAGACAGAAAGGCGTACTGGAACTGTCAAGCACAACTCGACATAAATATCACGCTCGTATGGTCTCTTGGAATTTGCAATGAGTTTGTTGAGGCTCTCCAACAACACAGGCAAGATCGGCATAATCTCCTTGTATAAGTTTTCAAAACGGCCTCCACTAATACTTCTAAACAAAGTTCTCACCAAATATGAGTAAAGAATGGGTTCCTCGGCCTTGGTTGAAAGTCTCAATGACTCCAAAATCAAGTGATTTAAATGTGGAAGAATCACACTTTCATTGGCACTAGGGAAAAGATTCACGCTCATAAAGCAAAGCTTGAACAATCTTATAAGAATGTTTGACTTAACAAGGTCGGCCTTGTCGAGTTGGTCCAACTTTCCTCTGAGAAAAGACATCAATATTCCCGAAAAATTAGCAGACGTCATTTCACTAGCCAAGAAAAACTGAGGAAGATGCAAAAGAGCAGCGTTTTCAAGCATCGATTCAAACATGAAGGGAAGCTCGTCGCTTACAATTTCGTTGAATGAAGCAGGGTCGATATGAATGAAGATTGTAGCAAAAATCTCCATAAGGTCTTTTTCCTCCTTGGACGATGTGATTGGAAGATTTGGTCCACCAGTAGAGAAGTCAAAAACCTTGGCCTGGGCTGCTTGTTTAGGCTTCGACACAGAAAAAAACTTCAAACAACTAATTCCACCTCTGAAAAAACTTTTCAAAATCTTAATTTCCTCCAAAGAAGTCAACTTTGCCGAATCATTCCACTTATCGTAATTCACCACTTGGCCCGGCACATTAGGATCCTGCACTGGTTGCGGAGGCACAGGAGGGTTACAGTTCTTGAGACCAAACACAACAGACTTGAGGAAGGTCATCAATGTGCGGAACAAGTATCTTGCGTCTTTAAGGAGATCTGAGTTGGTAGAGTGCGAAGACACACTTATTGGAGAGAGATCCTCTATACTGAAAATGTCCTCGACTTTCGTGGGATCAACCTCATTTCCAGAAGGCGGGCTAGTAGAATCAACATCCATTTTATCATCAGCATGCTCCAGGCCATTCTTCTCCTCAGTTGTATTTGCATCTTCCTCTTCAGCGCTCACGTCACTAGATGCGCCACTCATCAAACTGATTGGATCGTCGATTTTAGAGCTGTACCGTTTGATGGCAAGTTTGACATCGGCCTCTTTAACCTTTAATTGGGCTTCAAACTGCTTGTGCTTCTTTAAAATATAGTGGAACTTCCGGTTAAGACTGTGGAATCTTTTCGCATAAGAGTCTATGATCATCATAAACAAATGTCTACCTTCAAGCTTGTTAGGCAACTTCATGATTCTCTCGACCAAATTGAGAAGAAGCTTGGCACTCATAATTTGCACCGTCAAGGCCAAAGTATCATCTTTCAAAAGAGAACAGTAAATCTGCACTGTCGACCAGATTTGCTTTGGTGTAAGCTCGTTACGCACATTATGGATGAAATCGGCCACCGTAGAGTATGCCAATGGCCTCAACGTTTCAAACGAAGTCAATCCGTGACCAATAAGAATCTTCTCATCAAATAACAATTCGATTTTGGGGATGAACTGCGTGCGGAAGGGCGTGGACAAAATGTGTCTAGTAGCATGAAGCAACTCTTTTCTAGCAACAGACAACTCTGCAGGACAGTCTTGAAGAAGTCTCAAAATAACATCAGGCACAACCTTGGCGTTTGTCGCAGACAAATTCTGGTTGGCGTAGCCACGAATGAAAACGTAGGCAAGAAACGACGTTGCCTTCACTTGGCCCAAAATAAAGTCCGAGTATGCTTGTCTATTGGGAATGTCAGGCAGGATTGCAGTGACAGAGGCGGCATTCTCGAGGTGCTGCTCCCGAAATTGTTTTTGTTGTTCCACTTGCAACATCAAAATGTGAATGATTTTGGGCAAGAAACTCGGAAGCGAGGTCTGCACCAATGTTTTGTATGAAGAGTACAACGAGACCATAGTGATTGGGCACTCGGCCAACACTTTGAACGACTTCATGGCATGGCAAAGCGTCTTTGAGTTCTCTTTATCCTCGCCAAAAGATGCGTCTTTATTTTCGTCAATTTCAGATTTTGGCGATTGTTGTGATTGTTCTTGAGAAAACACCTCTACTAACGTCTGGTCCATGTTGTCGTAGACCTGGTTTATAATTTCAACAAAAGAATCAACTTTCTCGGCCAACAGCGCCTTGTATGCCTTGTGTAATGTGGTGATAATTTTCATACATAACACACCGTTATCTTCATTCTCAGTTTGCAAAATACCGGTCAAACAGGTCAATATCGCCTCGGAATAAGGCTGGAAAGTTTCAGTCATGATCGACCGGTGGATTATCTCGAGAATCAGGTTTCTGAGTTTATTTTCTGGGCTACTAGTAACAAATGCAATTGGCACCAGATTAAGTTTTTCGATAAAAATTGGCACGAGGTTTTTCAAAAAGTAGTCGTACTCAGTAGCACCATTGAAAGCCTCAATCATATCCAAAAGCTCCAGCAAAATAGACTGTGATTCCTTGAAATCATTCTCAGCCATCTTAAGCCGGCTTACAAAGCCGTCGATTTGCTCCATGTGATTCATTTTATGGAGAAATCTTCTTGCTATGTTTATTGAGAGAAGTAAATAAGACACTGGCAAAATTTACTGAGTCGCGGTGCCAAAGGTGGACATGATGCTTGGTCTTTTCAGAGCTGTTCACGTGATAAGCACGTGATGTCTCTTTTTTCCAAGCGCGGCGGCGCGCGTCTGACGGCACACTTACTCCTCGATGCACTGCTCATATTCCCACATGTTTAAGGCCGGACTGACATGAACAATGTTCACTTTTCACAAGATTATAGTGTCACTTGCTAGGGAAAAACTTTAATAATTCGATGTATAAAAATTCTATTCAAATCACTCGCGGAGCTATATTCAATATCAAAGGATCGCGTTTTTTCTTAGCATCCTGGCTGCAAAAAGGCGCACTCCGGCCTGCAACTTCTATAAGTTTAAGACATATTTACCCTACATATTTTCCCAGGCATTGTTTGTTTTATAAAAAAAATCTAGTTGGTTTAGAAAATTCTCTATCTGAGTATCGTCTTTCATTAGTTCTCTCAGCACTTTTCGTCGATGGTCATCATTTGGCGGTGATCTCTGAACACCCTAAACAGCAAGGCAAAAAATGTAATCACCAAAAACAGAAACGCGGTCCATGAAAGTGCCTCGGCCTTGGACCCCCTGTCCACATGAATATAATTCACGGTGGCTGCCTCTACAAAAGCCTGTGCACCTGTAATTGCCTGATGCTGAAGCATGGCTCCAAGACCCCACATAAGACTTGCAAGTAATGCGGTTGCAGCACAAAATTTGCGTGCCACAACTTTACCAGGAACAAATGGCATCAACTGCCAAAGAACCACCACTAGCATTAAAAGCACAAGCACAAGCACGGTTATCAAAATATAGGGCTTGCACACCAGGTTCAATGCTGAGGAAATTGCCACCAAACTCACACTATTTATGTTATTATGGTTATTGCTAGTGGTAAATGTGCTACCCAACCCGGTAGTGTTTCTGCTGGTTGTGCACACCATTTCACCAGCTGCACTTGCACATAAAGTAAGATAGTTAGCACGAATAGTGAGCCCCGGCAAAGTGGTGGTATTATTGCTTAGCGAACCAGGAGCAACACTGGTATCGTTGTACCGCATTCTTATTAGGTAAATTGACAGGTAGGCTGACTCAGTGGATGCCCCACCAATGAGAAGAAATCCCAAAAGGAAAAAGGACACAATCAAAGAGATGAGTGAAAAGTACTTGTGGATCGTAGATACTCCAAACATGAGTGGGTTTGCTTGTGGGAAGCAAGGAATACAGGGAAAGCACATGCCTTATATGGTTTTGCAAAGTTTGCGTGTCTTTAGCAGATGATTTTTATGAGTGTTACAGTATAGTGCTAGTAGACGTTTCAAATCCTTTTCTGATTACAGAGATCTGAAACTTGCTAGCCAAATTATCGTTTGTATCCATTCTCTTTTTTTTTTCCCTTTTTTTTTTGTGAGCTGTCGCAGTTGTGTAGGAGGGCAGGCTGCAAAAATAGTCGCGACAAATTTTGAAACAAGCCTGTCACATGTCCTTGTCGAACAATGTCAAAAACATTCTACAAAAAATAGCCGATTCTATCTTCTTAACTAAGATTTGAAAATAGTGTTTTTTATTTTAATTTTTTAAGGAGTGGAGACTCTTTGTGAAATGTTATTCGATTTTTCCCCAAATATGTGCCTCTTTCATTAAGTTGCAATTCGCAATTTAGTCGCGCTTTCAACTTTGTTTTTAAAAATTTGAACCGCCATTTAAGAAAACGAAAAACTGCTTTATATTTTAATCGATATTGACTGAGCTTACCGACTAGTACGATCAGTCCAAATTAAATCGAAATAATGGCACAACCATCAAACATCAAGTTCAGGCTATCATTACAAGCAGAATTATACAAAATTTGTTTGCCATGGAGGACATCTTGGGATCTAATCAATTTGCATATCATTAAATACGAGAAAGATTTCTATAAGACATAAAATCATAAGATTCAAGGGAGATGACTGATATATTCCCCCGAGAGAATCGCGTACTCGACGACTTCTAATAAACAAGCACCTTAAATCATCCGAGTGCGTCTAACAACTTCTTCACAATCCAATACATGAGCAAAACGAGTGTTCCCGGAACAGCAAAGAGAGAAACGATCTCGAAGTTGCTTCTCAACTTAAAATCAGCGGCAACAGTTTGCATTGTTGGGTCCTCGGCATTGGCGAATGAGCCAGTTTTAAAAAAATGCTTCATGAGTTTGTCCTTATCTGACCAAACTTCATAGAGCCAATCCTCAAACTTTTTTAATACCTCAGGCTCAACTTCATCAATATCCACTGAATCATCCTCGCCCAATGGTATATCTTTTATTGAAAAGCCACGGATGTGGTAGTCGACAGCCGGTGGTCCCCGACCATTCAAATACAACCTCTTTAAGGTAAACACCTCTTCACCATATTCATCAGACTTTAAGCCCGAGTATCCGTATGAAACATCATAAACAACCTCAATAGTATTTCTCAACAGCCTCAACATAAGAAAAAGTCCCCTGGCTCTAGGAAGCAACAAATGATCGAAGTTAGACCTGTTGACTTTTTCCGCGTATTTCTTTGATCTCTCGCGTGTACCGGGAGAAAGCACGGTTCCTTCCGGGAAAATCACAAGTTGGTAGTTACTTATGTTCTCTGCTTTTGAAGACTTTCCCTTGGGCCACTGGACAATATTCAGGTTTGTGTTTTGGGAGGAAACAAGAGATACACCAGCCGCTGGCCCCATTCCACGCGCATCTGCATCGATCGATAAGAGACGATTGGTTAGGTTAATCTTATCATTCTCCCACTTTCTCAGCAAAAACAAAAACCGGTATTTGAGCATTCCTGGCCCCAAAAGCGGCACCCGCGATAAGCTTTCCTTGATCACGATATAAATAGAACTGGCTAAATTGCTGGTGTACGACAAAAACCAGAAGAAGATCCAGTCGGTATAGATCTGGTGATTGGAAATAAACACAGCATTTCGGCACAAGTTTGAAATAAGGTTACCATTTGCATCAACCCTAAAATTGTTTTGTTCAGGCAAATCGGCTGCGCGGAACGAGATCTTGATTTTACAAGGGCTGACCGTTGAGGTGATAAATGTGATCAATTGCAAAAAATAAAGCTTTGTAACATCAATGCAGGCATAATACCACCGGGGAACACGACGAAGAGTTACAGAGGCGATGATTTGATCCACACGAAGGGCAATGATACCAAAGACGAAAACAACAAAGCAGAACGCCGTCCGCAAAACAAGAAGTGGCAAACTATCTCTTGATAGAAGCGCCATTATGAAGCTGGAAACTAGAAACTAGAAAACGGAGCTAAAGGCAAAATGAAATTTAGGAATAACGGGGGGAAAAAGAATGGCTCTTTCAACGGAAGTTGTGGCGGTTTGAATCTGACCGGCGATAAGATTTGGAGCTGACGCGCCACAAGAAAGAAATGAGTGGGGGAAATCAGGGGGATAGGCCACGAAATGTATAAAAATTCGTAGGTACTGGGAATTCTTTTTCAAATTTTAATTTTTCTTTGAGAGCGACAATTGCAGATTCCTATTGTTAAATTCTGGTAATATTTGCTAAAAAAAAGTATCGTGCGGTTTATAGGCAAAACAATTGTGACAGATTTCTTGCGCAAGGTGCCCCCGCCAAATTACTGCAATTCCGTGCGCACCCTCGGTTGCCATCGGTAAGAACCTTCAAGGATGGATCCGTTAGCCGAGTATTTCTTTCACAGAGATCACCCTGGATACTTCATTGCGATGCTATCCATAAAGGTCTCGAAACTTTTGTATGTCCAAGTCTTTTAATAAGAAGAAAAAAGTCGCCTGCTCCGAATTTTTATGGTAGCCATGATTCATGCCCGCAACGACAAAGTAATACTTTGGAAGATTAATGTTTGAAAGCGAAAGAGAGAACAAAAAGAAGGGAAGCATCAAGGAATTGTATGTGATAATAAATTTTCTCCTTTTCTCTCACGGGTCTATTTTTATGGACAAGAATTTTACACACACGCTATGCGTTCAGACAATGGCTTGGGTTTGCATTAATAAAGCTGAGGGATCTCATATTGTTTTATGAGTTAAAAGCCATAGCAGGGCACTTCCGTTTCTCTTCAAAAAAATTCTGGTTGCAAATCTAAGTACCGATATCTCGAGCTTAGCCCAATGATACTTTCGAATTTCACTCAACTGACTGGCATCGCTATAAACTACTCATTGGTCCTCACCTTCCGTACTGGTCCTGCACCCCTCTTTCCTTATACAGAGGCCCGGGCTCGCCCTAATTTCGCTATGCGATTCAATTCCTACTATGATATGAAAAGCTAAAAAAATAGCCAATGGGTGAGTTTCCTCCTTCTCCTGAATATTATCTCCCGCTAGATAGTACTTATTAGTATAGATCAAACACACTCATTCAGGTTAGCTTAAATTTCCAGAGCATGAAAGGCGGCAGGGCTTTTAATTAACGTTTTCCGTTGCAAACGGAAACAGGAAATTTAACATTGTAGTGCGCCCCGATCGACCGACCATCGGCACTGCTCTTCTGCGTACTTTGCTAGTGCACCAATTTTAACATTCCCGGAGAAATGCGCATATGCAACATCACCGATGACTCAAACGATCATGTGACTGATGAATAATGCGATCATGTCTTTTTTTTTAAGAAATTCAAATCGTAATATTTACTTTAAAGAGCATTGGGATTTTTAAGGAATCCCTCATAGATATTGGCTGACCTGAAAATCAAAAATTTCCTTAAATTTCTTTCATGTAGAAAGCTACCCTCGTGGTTCTCTTTTGCCGCATTAAGATGCATCGTTTAACTGTGGCCCTCAGCCCCGGGACAATCGGGCAGCCGTTCGCGATTGCTGCTTATCGCTTAAACGAGCACATGACTGTGCAAATTGTAGATGAGCTATAAATGCATCTATACTTTTCATGGACAAGAAACAATTTATTGCCAGTTCAATACCAATAAAAAATCTTCAGGATTATTCGTCTCGATTAAGGAAAGAAATAAAGAAGGTGCTTTGCTGAATTAAGCATAATCTAATCATTATTGCAATTTATGCGTTCAGAGCAGCATCATGTCCGATATTGAATCTTTGGCAAGTTCCCTTGCAGAGTTATCTCTGCATTCAGATCACCACCCTACCCCTCAGTCGCTACATGAAAAGACTAAAGAAGCTAGCATTGATGGATCGTCATCACCATCAGAAAAGGACAAAAACAAGCCCCTGAATAGAAGTGCTGCCGAGGGCCTTGAATCAGTGAAATCCAGACCTTCGCTTAGCTCAGTGCGGTCTTTAAACAGAGTGCCCAAAAATGAGCGCAGAGGCTTACTTCCGTGGATAACGATTATGCCCGAGTACCAGGATCCACGCAATTACCGCCGCATGCAAAAATTCATTATTGTATGCGTGGTGGCATTTGCAGGTGTGGCTGGCCCAATGGGTACCTCCATTTTGCTTCCCGCAGTGAATGACTTATCCGAGGAGTTAAATACTACGATTGCCATGGTCAATGTTTCAGTGGGTATCTATATTATCTCGCTAGGCGTGTTTCCCATGTGGTGGTCGAACTTCTCCGAAAAACACGGCCGGAGATCTGTTTTCGTTGTCTCTTTCGCTTGGTTCTTCGCATTCTCCATTGGGTGTGCATTGGCCCCATCCATTTCTTCGCTTATTGTGCTCCGATTATTAGCCGGTATTGGAGCTTCGGCAGTTCAAGCATGTGGTGCAGGCACTGTGTCTGATTTATACGTACAAGAAGAAAGGGGATCCGCTTTGGGTCTTTTCTATTTGGGACCTCTTCTTGGGCCTTTCCTTTCGCCAATTATCGGAGGTGCCGTGGCTTTAAAGTGGGGTTGGCGTGCGACCATGTGGGTGATGGTCATTGTATGTGGCCTCAACCTCATCCTGATAATATTTCTTCTTCCAGAAACTTTGCCCAGAGATAGCGTAGAAGCGATGAAAATGTTGCTTCGCAAAACAGCAGAGGATGATGAAGAATTGTCTGAGAACACCTTAGAGCGTATTGCCACAAATCTTTCACAAAATTCTGCCCGTCGACGCCAAATCCTTGATGAAGAAACACCAGTTGATCTTTTTCTGCCTACGATTCTGCGGATTTCCACCAACCAATCTGCCTATAGTAAGAGAATCAGAGAGAGGGAATTGGAGGAGCTTGAGTCTAGAGACGCATCAGAAACAAAAACATGGCAGTCGCATCTCTATGACTACACGATCAGACCCCTTCACGCAGTAGTGCTTTTGACATATCCACCGGTGTTGCTCATCATTTCCTATTCCGGAATATGCTTTATGGGTACCTACTTCTTCAACATCACAATCTCGAATGCGTATGCCGAAGACCCATATAACTTTTCCCCAATGATTGTTGGTCTTTTGTACATACCAAACTCCGTCACATACCTCTTAGTATCTATATACGGAGGCCGGTGGAATGACTGGCTTATTAAGCGGAGTGCGCGTCTCAATAATGGAGAGCTCAGGCCAGAGTCAAGACTCTCTTGGAATATTGTCTTGGCAGCAGTCATCTTCCCACCAGCATGTATGATTTTTGGATGGTGCCTAGATAAAAAGCAGCACTGGGCAACTCCATTAGTTGGCAGCGCCTTGTTTGGTCTCTCAACTATGCTTGTGATTGGATGCACTTTAACATACCTTACTGATCTCCTTCCTGGAAAGGGTGCCACCGGGGTGGCTTTAAACAATTTGGTGCGTCAAATTTTGGCTGCTATCGCCACTTTTGTCGCAGAGCCCATAATCAAAGCTTTGGGTACTGGTGTGCTCTACTGTATTTACGCTGGCGTGGTTACTGTATTTGTTTTGTGTATTTGGATTCTCAAGAAGAGAGGCGCTCAAATGCGGGAGAAGTATGACCTTGCCACATACTATGCAAAATTATAGACGTTGTTAACTTAAAACAATACAAAGACACTTAATTTCACTTTGAATTGGTTCATTAAACAGCGATAGGAGAACAATGGATGATATCGTCAAACAAATAGTCCACATTCAAACCCTCCTTTTTCAAGAGCATGAGCTGCGATTCCATGATATGTAGAAGCTCTTCATAATACTTGACGTCCTTGATCTTCCAAGAGTCAGAATCTTCTATCAAAAGAGACCCAGAAGCATGCTTTTTGATCAAATCCACTAGCAGCTCCATCTCCGAGATCGACCATGTAACAAAACCACTCGAGTCCACGGCCTTGGAGCCCTCGCGTTTTAAGACCGGAACAATGCATAATCTATGAATATTCACTGCCCTTTTTATAATCAGCACATGCACAATGATGAGATTGGAAAGGTAGTTGACAATGTCTACTCTTGTTGACCCGTGGGCATTTGAGGTTAATGTGCCAACAATTTTTGACAACTGTGTCGATAAAGCATCTAAAATAGCCTTAAGACCTTCCTCAAGCTTTCCGAAACTCGAGTAAAACTCGATAATATTGCCAATGTGCTCCACAGTCAAGGACGCAATGTTGTGGTTAAGATCAAATTGCAAGCCTTCTTGGACCTTGACCTTGCGGTTATTAATTTTCAACTTTAACACGTCAACAAGAAGCCGCAACTCCTCGGCCTGGTTGTCATCCCTTTTCACATTTTGAATTCGCTCAAAGACACTGGTAAGCTTTGACTCTATGTGTTTGATTAGTCCAACGGCATTCATATACTCATTGTGGGCCAAGTGTACGTCTACCTCATCAAGCTTATCTTCATTATTTTTGAGTTCGGTGAAAAGTTGTGCCGGACTCTTCACATCTTTGCTCATGCGATCCTGTTTCATAAAGTCATGGGACCTATTACGCTGATGTACACGAGCGGAAATATCCTTGAGCATTATATCGGCACTGCTTCGATGAGAATTGGATTTGCGTGCAAACTGATTGGAGTCGGCAGCAGGAGAAGAGGATTGTCTGCTGTCCATGTACCCAGAACTTCTCAAAGAGTCACGTAACTGGCGTTTGTCGGCCCCTTCCTCCATAATGCTGCCACTACTAGCGTTTCTCTGGTGGCCCCAGTCATGACTCACGCGCGGCCGTTCCTCTTGTTCTTCCAAGAGCCGTTGTTTGCGTGTAAGGTCGGATTTTCCGCGTTGATACGCGCTCATAACACGCATGAAATGGTCGTAGCGGTCTGTTTGATACACGTAGCTGAGCGAGCTGGAGCGAAGATTGATCACGTAATTTTTCGTATCGTCAGCACTGCTCGCACCACCGGCACCATTTTTATGACTAGGTGGCGTGATCTGGCTGATTTCAACGGTACTGAGCGGCCAGTAATGCGCCGCCTGGAGTCGCTTTGAGCCTCCATCGTGTGACCTTTTCCGCGTGGCCACGAGTACGCAGTCGTTAAGCAAGAAAAGATGGATCGGATCAGCGGGTTTCCACGTGCCGACATTGACCTCGTGCCAACGGCCGCTCTCGCCCAAGATATGCCTTCCTGAAGTCGGCTGGACGTATTTCTGTGCACCGTCTACGTGTTTGTACAACAGCTGAAGCTCGGCGGCCCACATTTTCTGCAACACCACCACAGAAGAACGGTCGCGCCGTTTTGTCAATTGCGGCAAGCTTCCTGAGGACGACGAGGAAGATGTTCCGCGAGCCACTGGCTCGGCGATTTCTAGTTCAAGTCTTCGTTGAGCGGCATCTGTAAATTCATGGAGAATGCCGTATAATTCCTTGGTCAGTACACGGAGCAGGAGAAGCTGCTGCTGGGTGATCTGCAAATTGTTTGTTAATTGTAATATATTCTTCTGGTTCTCGTCGATCTTATCCTTAACGTCCTTTTCCACGCGCGCCTTTTCCATCACAAGCGACTTGTAGAAATCGTCGATTGCCGTCGCATCTTTACTGCGTAACTCATTCTTGATCATATCCACCACGTCGTCCTCACGCCGCTCACGCGCTATCTGTGTTGTCCGCATCAGCATCAAATCTGAATTATTTGTGGCCGTACGGTACATCAGCATGTTTGATGGCAATGGCGGGAGCCCCTGCATGTCGTGAGGAGGGCCATGTGGAGCAAATGCCAGCGCATGGATTGAAAGCCGGCGGCTGGTTTTTCTCGACTTCAGTGCTGCTCCTTGCAGAGGAACACTAAGGAGATTTGAGTTCAGCCCAGTATCGTCGTCCGTATATATCATGCTGGCAGCATCTGTGTACGGATTTGACTGATTCTTCTGTTTTTGAGGCGGCGCCAATTGCCATGGGGCCTTGCTTTTGCGGTTGCTAGCCTTGAAATCCATGATTTAAATCGACAGCTAGCCTTTATATGAAACGCGCTTAGGTAAATGACTCTATTTTTTTTTTAAAAAAAGAATTATTCTTGGGTAATTGATCACGCGAGTTAAACTGAATTAGATTGTTTTGACGCGTAGAATTAATTGCCTTCTATCGTTGTTTCTAAATGCAATGATTATATTGTATGAGATAAACCTGGAGGCTTTTCCACGCATTGGTCGTAGGCAAAGTAGGCTGGGAGGCCGCGGGTACGGTGTTAAGGGTTTCTGAAGGTGTACGGGTGTTGAGCAAGATGCAAATAACTAATCTACTAAATACTCAACAATTGAAAGATATTAGCGGCTGTTAAAGAGATTTTTTTTAGGATAGATAGAATTCAAAATATAGCTTTATCATGAAAGCTCCAAAATATAACAGCATTTTCTACGGTAATTTGGGTCCCACGCTCAAAAAGTTCGAGTCCCGTGTAAGTGAGGTGCACGGGTGTTTGCTTTTCCATCAGATACAACCAGAAATGGCTTCAATTTACTTGCCTTCAAACTCACATTCAAAACATCACAACCACGCCACTATGTCCCTCACTAGCGTCGAGCTTAACTACCTCATCTGGCGCTATTTACAGGAGAGTGGATTCGACCTTGCGGCGTACGCGTTGCAGAAAGATTCTGCATGTTTAGACTACGAGCACGCTCAGAATAAACTTATACCGGCAATTGAGCCAGGTTCTTTGGTCAACCTAGTGCAAAAGGGCATACTTTATACATTTTTACAAGACACCGCTACAGGAAAGGAAACACTGCTCACTATTTTTGACGCTGTTCTCAAAGATAAGGCCGATTTCGAAGCAGCAAAGGCGTCGCAAGAGGCTCAATCTCTGGGCACTGATAAAAACGCCAACAATGACAATAAAGCGAGTGGTGAAGGCACGGATGTAGCTATGGCTGATGCAGAAGATAATTTAAACGCAACAGAAGGTGCCAATGGTTCCGTAGAGGCCGAAATCTCAGGGTCAGATATGCCCTTCGAGACACAATTATTACAACCGTTTGTATCTGTTTCCTCCAGCTTGCTGCTGGACTGGCACCCTTCTACAGATGTGCTTTCGTTTGGAAATGAGGATTCTACCGCGGTCATTTATGCCTTAGGCCCCACGGGCATCGCAGAAACTGTCACGCTAAACCACCCTCCTTTAATAATCGAAGGCGTACCAGTACCAAGCTCAATTTCTGTTGTTTCATGGTCTCCACAGGGCGCCATGGTGCTTACAGCAGGAAGTGGCGGTGAAATCCGTGCATGGGCCCCCGATGGGCGGCTAAAAAATATCGTCAACTCGGTCTCAATTGCAGAACTGGCACCAGCATCCATCAACTCGCTTGTATGGAACCAGCCGGGCCTGTTTGTTCTTAGTATCAACGTACACAATACTGTAAGTGTGTGGGAAGGAACAACTTTATCGCTTATCCTGGAATTCCATGGCTCAGAGGAGACAACAGTCGGCGAAAGTCATGCATGCTGGCTTAGTGACCTGAAATTTGCCATGTCTACGCGCAAAAACTCCATCAGCATATTCCTGGTGAATCTTACGCTACCGTATGGCGAAAACTTGGTACCGGTAGGCCAACTCTCGGGCCATGAGAATCCAATCACCAGTCTTTGTTTCAGCCCGGTGTCCAAATTGTTGGCTTCGGCCTCGGATGTCGATTACGTCATCAAAGTGTGGAACAGCAGTCTGACTCAGGACGCACTAGAATTGAATGCAGCAGAAGAGAAATTGTCCCATCTACAGTACCATACTCTGCCTATAATAGCACTCAAATGGCTCAGTAGGACGGGTGACGTGCAGGGCAATGAACTTCTATCGGTATCTATGGAAGGTGCCGTCAATATTTGGGATGCATTCACTGGAGACGCGCTTGTCAGTGCCAACATCTTCACCAACCCAGCCAACTTCCAAATCCCAGAGGAACACGGTGACTTCAATATTATCACGAAGAACGCGTTGGTATTTGCCGCTGCCGTTTCCCCCAATAGTCGGGTCTTGGCCATTGGTGATGACTCGGGTAACGTGAGCGTGTGGGATATACACACTGCCTCGTACAAGGGCACCACGGACTTTTTGCGCTGCGTGGGAATATATGCTGCTGCTGAGAATCTGGGGGATTCTAACGCTTCTCGTGTGGGGATCTGTGATCTTGTATGGGACAGCAAAGGCCATTATATAACAGTATGCTACAAGGGCCGTGGCAGTGTGATCCTAAAGTGGGACAAGCTCTAATCCAGGGTAATAAGTTAGAACGTGTATATTAATCTTTCTGAAAAGAAAGAAACTAGTGGAGGTGGTAATAATAAGAATAAGAATATCAAGCCCTTTTTGTTTTGTCTCTTATCCGAGACGATCGACCATGATTCAAGTTTACAAAGTAAAAAAAAAAAAGACGAAACGCATTTAATATAGATATGTACCTTATTTAGACAGAGGAAGTGGCCTCAGCAATCACTGAGGAGGCCGTTTGTGAAGCAGCAACGGCGGCCTTTTTAAGCGTAGGACTGGTGGATGGGAAGAAAAACTCCAAGTAACAAGTGGCCAACGAAAGCACGGCAAAGGCCAATCTCAACAATGGAGGCTGCGATCCACTATCGCTGCCCGCTGGTTTATTCACAGGCTCGGTCAAATAGCTCTGAAGCGCCAAGAAAACCGAAGACCACGACAAGAGCTTATTTCTCATGAACATGGCGGCCATGGGGAGCGTTTGTGAAATCATCGACGAGGCCTCGGATCTGGGCTTAGCTGGTTGGTGCTTGTATCTGGAATGTTAGTAACGGTAAGCTAAGCATTTTAATTTATGGATTTTTTTTTATTTCAAAAACAGGTAGATAATTCTGCTTATATAATTTATAACATACGCCACCACCAAATCTTCTCTCTTAGGACTAGACATGTTGTTCTATTTGCAGACCTGTCTTTTGATCAGAAGAGCGCCCGCCTTAATCCGATAAGTCGACACCATGGTGTGCTGTGTGCAGTCTGGTCTCGGTATGGCAGATGCCAGATAGTATTACAGCTTGAGTTTTTTTAGTTTTTTTTTTTGAAATCACTTTTTAGTGAAAATGTTTAATTGAATGATATTCACCATTCTCTTGTTTTCTAAGAATGCAAATGAACAAGCACGTGTATTCTAATGAATGTTGGACCATGTACATGTAAAAGCATGCCTTTTCGCTCCTCCTGAGGAACGAAATAAGTTGATGCGGTAGACAAGTTTACGCGACAGAACAAACACAATGTGCGAAACAGAAAGGTTTCTGGGAATGAAAGACGTGTAGAGCCACATCTCTTAAACGAATTTGCGAAAAAAAAATCATCTTTTCGTTTGTGAGGGGCTAGCTTTTCTCTCGAGAAGATGAATTTGTGGAAAACCACTTATGTATGCATCAAGACCGTGTGTAGTCCTACATGTTCTTAATTGAGTTTCTGTGTTTATTATTTCGTTCATCCATCATCACGAAGTAAATTGATACATGCTATTCGTAGGCTCGAGGTATTTTGAAATTTATTTGTATGCTCGCAAGAACTTCTTCTTTTAAAGTAGGCCCGACAGACTTCAAAAATATGCATCTTATATGAGGACTCGTAGATGCCACAAGAAGTCCTTTTTTGTTTTTTAGTTTTATTCAACAATTAAAGAAGTATTTTCTGAATTAACAGACTTTTCAACTTTATCGAGTAAGCATCTGTTCTTTGCACCTTCTCTAAGAGTTACTTTCAGATATTTGGCCTTGCTCAGTCCTCGCCATGGATTATACAGCTTATTGCTCAGCTGCGAGAGGAAAAAAGCCCTCAGACGGCAGAAATATCAACAAACAATTTGCAGCCTCAGGGCCGAAAGTTCATATTCCAAAACAAGCTCCCAGATCCCCTGAGAACCGTCCTATCAAATCATCAACCTCTTTGGCACCACAGTCTGATCCTTTATCTCCCAAGTGCCTGCCAAGGGAGGAGAAAGAGGAAATAGAGGAAGCAAATTTGGAAAACCCATTTATTTCTGGAATATCAAAAAACGTGAATCCTAGCCCTTTTATAGTTCATTCAAACAAAGAAGACACTCAATCACAAGATGGCTCAAGAAGTCCCGAGAAAAGTCCCGACCTTGGTTTAGATTCCCCTTCAGAGCCAGAAAACGAAGATGTTTCAAAGCCACGCTCGGCCAAAGTTACATTTGCTAAAGAAACAAAGGACTTTCTCAAGGCCGAAAGCACCAGCTGGCTACCGGAAGTACCACAAAAAAATACTGCCACTGAAGATGCAAGAGCTGTAACCAAAGAGATAACAAATCCACGAGTTCTCGCTGCCTTAGATAGACACAAGGGTATCACGTCTGATGAATCAGAAAATGAATCTGAAAAGAAACAATCTCACTCCCGTCTACGGGTTTTGGCCCTCTACATTAGATTGAGAGCACTTTTTGAGCATAGGGAAAAGAAATTCAGAAAAAACGCATTGGTTTCTGAAGAAGCTTGTTCTGAAGAAGCTGAAGACCTAGAAACTGATGTAGAACTTTCAGCCTCGAGACTGAATCTCGCATGGAAGCAGTTTGTGGAAAGGTTCCACCGACACATTTCAGGCTCTAAATCAAAACTTCTTGCATGGTTGCAACAGTTCCAGCCAGATATCAAAACTTCGCATGACTCAAACAAAAGCGAGCTCTCCGAAAAGACGGTGGAGCAAATGTTACTCCTCAGAAAAAACTTTGACTATGTTCCGGATTTCTACCCATTTGTATTCCCTGAAAATGCCGCTTCCAATTCTGAGCAGAAAGTGCATCGAAGAATTTCTAAGAGGTGTTCTCAACTTTTGCAAAGCATGGCCTCTGAGTATTTTCCCGTTGAATGTAATCAAAATGCCCCTCCATATTCTCAAAACCCTTCGTCTGAAACCGACTCGATTTGTGATCATTTCGATGTCACATCACTTATGGAGGACTTGCAAGGGCTTAATGCTTTCTATATTACGGATGAAGCAGAAGAATTTTTTAACGACTGGAATAATGTTGAACTTTCGAGGAGAGAAAAGGCTTTTTTGGCTAGTCTTGGACCCCTGCGTCGTGCATCCCGGTATAATCCATGTGTGGTAGAAGGAATTTTGCCCGTTAGTTTATTCCAGGCAAGCAACACTAGCATTAATAGGTCTGAATCGGGGGCTCAGGTTGCCCTCGTCGAAAGTCCAGAATATAACACCATTGATGATACAAACAGTGTCCAGTCATATGATGATAAGGTTGACACGAGCTCAGTTATTTTGGAAAACAGCGATGATGAAAAACAGGCGCCCGGTCACGACCGCAGTCTTTATTACATGAGCAGCAATGATGATAACTCTTTCAATGAATGGAGAAGACCGGTTCCTTACAGAACAAATTTTCGCCCATTATCTTTGGTGAAAAGCGTGGCAAGCTTTTCAATGTTGTTTGGATGGGACGAAGGATCTAACTCGACGGAAGAAGAGGATCAGGACAGGCAGATTGTGGAGCTTGACCCTATGGAAGACGTAGAAGAAACCCCCGCTGTTAGTCTAGCCCACGCTGCTACACGTCCATCTCAGCTGTTGTTTAAAAGAGTCAAGCTTACAACAAATCGCTTGTGGCGATCTAAGGAGATTGGTTAGCTAGGAATTCTGTATCTTTTAATTAAGCAAAACAATAACTGCTGTTGAGAATTACAAAAAACTGCAAATTTCTGAAAATTTCTCTTACAACTTCAAGCACCGGGTTTCTCGTCGAGTCCGGTTTCAGAGTGGAAATAAAAATAAAATCCCCAAGGGAAAGTAAAGTATTCAGTCCTACATTTGTCGGTCGGGGCACATACTTTGTGCGGCGCAAAAATTTCTTATGCACAAGCATCTATTCCCCTGCATTAGATTCCAGGTACCATCGGGAAAGCGGAGTTGTCTCCGCGCCTTTTTCACTTCAACTTTTTTTTTGTTTTCTTTTTTTTCCATGTTTTTTCATTAAAGTCTTGGCAAATGTTCTAAATATTTTTAAACTAAAATATATGCGTAATGTGGTGAAGAAATTCCTTACTTGGCAAGCATCCTATGAAAGTGAATAAGCTAAGAAAATTTGCTTCAACAGCGGGGCTGCTGTGGGGAAATTTCATTTTTTCTCAAAGATGAAAAGAGCAAAGAAAACACGATCGGGCAACTAATGGTGCGCAAATGACCAAAATGGAAGCATGCGTTCTCTAACAGAAAGCTTATGCGCACCCCTCCCGTTCCTGATTGATTAGCTAAAAATAAACTTACGAATGCACAAATCCGGGTTTCGCAAGCGGAAAAGGTGCATGACCTACCTAATGGGGAACACCCGTGCATCCTAGCCTCAATTTCATTCAGATTTTACTGCATCAAGTGTTAGACGTTCGATTTTAAGAATTTCGGGCTGTTGGTAACTTGCAAAAAGCCATTATCTTTGAGCCAAAAATAAACCTGTAGTAGTTGATTACTACAGAATCGGCGATAAAACCCTATTCTATATATAGTTTTCACAGTTCCTGCAGGGTGGGGCTTTGTTGCAAGGTAAAATGTGCCGAAGGCCATATGGACTTTTGCAACAATGACGTCAGTATACATTTTTCTTTCTGAGAATCTCAAAATCTTTGCACCGCGGAGTTGGTGTATATAAAAGAGCCCGATTTCTGTTCGGGCAAGATATTTTTTCAAATAATAATCAGCTTTCCTTATAAATCAAATATGCTCGCATTCACTGCCTTATTGTCGCTCGCTACTTTCGTCTTCGCTGACGAGACTTTCACACTCACTGCTCAGGGCGCAAACATCAACTCCAAGGTTGGTGTTGCTGACTCCAAATTGGTTTTGAACAACCAAGCTGCCACCTTTATTTTGCAAACACCATCCGGTTATCTTACTGCTAATGGTCAAGATGTTGTTCTTACTCCACAGGGTATTGAGACCTCGAGCACCACCAAATCTAAGGATTTTGGTATTGAGGACGGAAAGCTTAGAAGCGGCCCAAGCATCGACAAGTTCGACTTTTACAGCTGCCCAGATGGCACTCTTGCTAACTTCCAATGCCTGGGTGGTGTCGCAATTACCTTGTACACTGGGGATGCCACTGCGCCAGCTGGCAGCATTACTTCGTCAACTGCTGACCCTGCTGCCACCTCTCCTTCCACCGAAGTACCTACTTCTTACAAGTATCCAGGATCTACCGATGGTAACACTATTTACTCTGCTCAACAGCTCTCCACCTCTTCTGCTTCTTCTTCCAGTGCTTCTCCTGTGACCACTGCCTATTCACAAAACAGCACTGTCACCGATTTGCACTCGACTTTAGTCACCATCACTTCCTGTAGTGACCACGCTTGCTCTTCAAAGTCAACTGCCGACGTGTCCACTTACCAAGGTGGTGCTGCTCAAGCTAAGCTTGCTGCTGGTGCCATTGCTATGGCAGGTGCCTTGTTGTTGTAAGTAACATTTTTTGGAAGACAAAAAGAAGGAGACCTATAAAAAATAAAAATTCTTTATAGTTAATGATAATTAATGAAACAGTCCTGGTACCCAATTAAATAAAGCTTCTCGTGATATTTTTTAGGCTATACTGATCAAATCTCTTTGCCCAAAGTAATGTGAAACCACTGCCAATATCATATCAACACACAGCTGTGCCACTTCGGGCACGAATGTTCCTGAAGCCGCACCTTCCAAAAATTTGGCCCGAAGTTTTTGTGCTTTTACCCCTAAAGCCCTCACCAAAGCCAATTCCTGATGGTCCAATCCACTGTCTAGACGTACAAAAGTGGCGAAGATCCAATCAGCCAATGATTCAGGCATGGAAGCCAGGAGCCACTTTGTGTAATATACTATTAGCTTGATGATTGTGGGGTGTTCAAGCACATCCTGAAAATATTCCTGTGGTGGTGATGGGTTCTTAAATACAAGTTCTCTCCATTTGGTCGCTGATTCGGGAATCGGATACAGTTGCTGGGAACCCAACAGTGTTGTTTCATTCGTTTCTGTAACGGAGATATCACTAGCCGGCTCGGAGCTATTTCGCTCACCTAAATTCTGTTGTAATTCTTCAGTTGTATCCTCCATACCAAAGTCAAGTTCCCCTAGAGAAAAAGTTTGACCGTTTTCCGTATCAGTCTTTCGTAATTTTTGCTTCTCCGCTTCAAGTTTTTCCATTATTTTTGTCGTATACACTCTCGTGAGCGGAGAAAGCCCTGGTTCTGTGCTGTTGAATTGGGTACTTCTTAAATTAACATAATTATTTTTCGAATTCCGTTCGACAAAATAGCAAACGCGGTCATTTTCAGCTTCTCTCCTTACGTTTGCTAAATACTGATAAACTTGATTGTCATCATTATCATCCGTTGCTTGTGTATCGAGCGGAAAAGCCAGATGCTGGCCAAAAACTTCATCAAGGGGTCCCTGTGTATATACCGGTTGAGTGGATCTTGCTCGTTTTGGCTCGTTATTGTATCTCTCCACAGCTCTTTTGCACATAATAAATCTGGGGTAGATGATGCTATGGGCATGCGAGACTACTGGTGAATCTCTTTTGAAAATCACGTGATTTACAATATGAGTCTAGGTCACGTGATTGAGTCAGCGAAAGAAAAGAACCCACCAGTATTTAGCTGATGACTTGAATGTTTTCTAATTATTATTATTATTGGTGTAAATGCACTGGTTTTCGAGTGAGAGGCGCTATTGGTATATTTAGTGACCAGAAATAATATTTGTTTAAGCTTATGTGTTGATTCATGCAACGACATCTACCTTGGGCTCTTCCTTCTTGTCACTTTCCTGCAACTTTCTCCTTTTTCTCGCAATCACAGGGCCTCTGCGGAGCTTTGCTAGAAGTTTTTCGTTGAACAAGGACTTACACGTAGGGCAGGTTCCCAGTTCAGGTACCATGCTCATAATACATAGACACACCGAACATACGTATCCGATATCCACTGGCTTTCCCAGAACAAAGCAGCTGGCCTTATAGTCTACATTAGTATTAGTAGGCAAAATAACCACTGACCGGAGGCACGGTTCGATGAAATATGCCGTGCTAAGCGTCTGAATTAGACCTTTGGGCTCGGTAATATGTAAATAGACGCCCTTTGTGGCGTCCGCTGCCTGCTGAAGATACGGCGAGTCCATGCGGCCAAGCTTTGCCACGTCGATGGGCACCTTCATCTTTTGGGCGGCGAAAATCGCGTTCATGACGGCAATGTAATTGGTATCAAGTGCATCACTGGCCGAGACAATGAGGATACGCGAGTCCAACGATGTGGGCAGCGCGTTACCTGAATGAACAGATGGTTCTGCAGAGCCGGTAGAATTTACTGCAGTGGTGGTGGAATTGATGGCCAGGGCCGTTGTGGTCAGAATCGATTGGTCGAAATGTAGCATACGGTTAGTGTATGTGAGCGCCATCAGTAACGCACCTGATAGCGTCAGAGCATCCAGCAATTTTTCTTGATCGTTTCCTGGAGCCGCTAGTCTACGCAATTCTTCATTTAATTCCAGAAGCACGGCAGTATCCACCATCCGGAACTGCCGATACATGCCCGCATTGATAAGCGTATTTTTCGTTGCGAGTTGTTCCGAATTTCCAGAGTTGGCCACGTCTTCATCCACGTCCTCGTAACGCCGCTGTGTACTCGGATGAAGAAACCGAGAGCCAAAGGGCAGTGACGAAATGACGGCAACTTGATTACTGTTGTTAAGGGCAAGATGGGCATTAAGAAATACCAAGATCGACTTGACTGTATCTTGCACCGATACTTTGTCCCGTACCGCATGCCACGCCTTTGGGTTGAGGTCAAGAATTACGGTAAGCAAGGATGAGTTTTCACTCACATCCTCGGTTGCGGGAAGCTCTGAGAATGCGCTTTCAGAAATCTTGTCCATGTCGAAGAATCTTCTTTAAATAAATATAAGATATAATTTTGCAAAGTGAGGTTGGATGAGATTTGCGGAATTTCAAAGTAAGTTTTTTTCCGGGATTTATCCGTGTTTTGTGGTTTTTGGTGCTGCACTTGTCAGTATAAACTTGGTGTTCAGTGGATTCGCGTAGATCGCCTGATGGCCTGCTCCATACTGAAACGAGTAGCTTGTGAGAATCTCGAATCTCCCAGTCGAAATTGAAAAAGCAACCAGAAAAATAAAGGGGAGACAATTCCATCCTTGAATTTTTATTTTTAGGTTACAAAAAACTTAAAACGTAGAGATTGAAAAATAAAAATTAAAAAAATTAAAAAATGATTACCCCGGAATTTTTCTTCAATTGCCGTGGGTCTCTTATTCACGGTCTGTGTTTATGCACACGACTCCACGTTTCCTCTAGCGATGGCCCCACACTTAATAAATCCTTTAACTTCTGCAGAAAGCAGATCGTTTTCTATGCAGTTATTTCGTCTTTTTTAAGATCCACATAAGGAAACCGGTTTTAAATCTACATTGTTCTCATTCCGCGTAGACGCAAGATGTGCGTTTCCGACACGAAACTATAGAACTGGAAATGCACAGCACTGCTGCATTCCCGAAACCTAATCTAATCTAAATCCACATACATTAATCATTCACTCGTCTAAATATATCCTCCTATTTTATTACCCCCTTTCCCAGTTGTGGCCAATAATATGCACCACCCTATTACTTGCCGATATCTTCGAACCAGTCATCCGGTCTGGCCTTAATAAAATCAGACATGATCTTCTTACACTCGGCGTCGTCCATGTTCACCACTTCAATGCCCTTAGAAGCAATCAATTCTTCTGCTCCCACGAAGTTTTCGTTTTCTCCCAACACAACTCTTTTCACACCATACATAATACACGCTCCAGAGCACATATTGCACGGAGACAAGGTGGTGTACATGGTGCAATCTTTATATAACGCACCTGGCAACCGGCCAGCATTTTCCAAAGTAGAGATTTCACCATGCAAAGTGGCAGAATTTTTCTGGATACGCATATTGTGGCCCCGGCCTAAAATCCGTCCGTCCTCATGAATAAGGGCTCCGCCAATTGGAATACCACCTTCTTCTAGACTTTTCTTGGCCTCCTCAAGAGCAATTTTCATTCCCAATTTATCATCAAACGGCATAATTCTTTATTTTGGTTTCAAGCTTTTTTTTTTAGTTTTGTTGTTTGTATTAAAACCTTTTGAAGTGTAATCACGATTACTCCTCATCTCACAACCAGGGGCCCGCACTCCGCCGTTTTACTTGTATACACGAATAGACCCGTTGCGCTCACCCGCCACAATCATTGGAAACGGGTGGGTCACCATTACAACATCGCTTATAGTGTCGTGGACAACATGGGCTTTGACACGTGTATCCTCCAGCGGATTAGTCTCTAGTTTCTCGTAGGATATATTCAATTTCAGTGAGACCTCATTCCTGGCAAAAGTCGCCTTTTTGGAACTGAGCAACAGTGTAGACTGATTAATGTCACTTAAATTCCACAAAACAATCCGGTTATCACCTGTTGAAGTAGCTAGATACCCATTAGATTTCACCCCACTTCCTATCTGGTTGATGTAGGCCAACGATGTGTTGCATTTCTTCGGCTGTTGATCGAAGTCTAGGGAAAGTTGAGCAAATGTGCTTTCAATGGTGTTTTCTTTTGCCAAATCCAATTTCTCGAGGAAATACTTCTTGAGTTTGGGCATTTCCTGATTAGCAATAAAAATCTCTCTGCATTCAAAAGTTGGAACTTCCCAAACTGTGACATCCTGCTCGTTAACCCCGCCTATCATAGCGAAGTATTCGATATCATCATTTGCCTTTTGCTTCGAGGAATAAGGAAACGATACCAACTTAATGACTTCAGTACTCAGATCACCCATTTGATCAGTCGCCACCTTCCAGGATTTTAACAAAACTTCAAACCTCAAGTCCCAAAAGCTCAAAACTCCCTCGCTAGTACCCAAAAGTAACCAAGAGCTTGTCTTTGATATTATAAATGTATTTGGCACACCATGTTGCGGGGGGTTCTGTAACTCGAATACCACGCTCGTCTTGATGATATCATAGGCCACTATTTGGCAAGAACTTGTTGTGGTCACTAAAAGTTCCCGAGAATTTGATTCGACAAAAGAAATGCTTGCCGAAAATCCTTTTTCAAGTTTGAGTACCCGGATCATTGCTAGCTTTGAATACTTTATGATTTTCCGATTTTTTCCCCTCATGAGCTGTATTCTAAATAAACGAATTTGACCATCTGTCGTGGCCACAGCAAACACAAAACGATGGGGCAAAAACACGATATCCGTAATCTCACTACCCAAGCTAAGGGAGAGAACTGCTGTCTTGGCTGAAACTGTTTCCAATTTGGAAGTATCCCACACCTTCAAAGTACCGGTCTCCGACCCGCTAACGAAAAATTCTGACGAAGGGCATATTGCAATTTTTGTAATGGCTTCGATAGACTGATAAGCCGTATTGGTATTAATATGTGTTACTTCGGTTCCATTTATGCTGAGCTTCTGAAGATTGTGTGTTTCAGATTCAGCATTAATCTTGATGACAGGACCAAACTCCGGAAAATCATCAAACGAAGGAGTGAAATCAAGATTTTGCAAGTATGAAAGAATGTGTGGGTTGGTTCCTCCAAAGTTGTGTTTCATGTTCACAGATATAATCCTCTCATCTGTAGTACAAAACACCTTGTGTGTACTTTTCTTGCCGTCACTTTGGGTTGCTTCGTGATGATGATGATGATGATGATGTGAACGATTTCTAGGATCAAATTCTTCCAGCATAGAGTTCATTTCTGCAAATATATTGAACTCGTTCGTTTGTAACGATGCCTGGGCCTTAGAGCTGTGTGCAAGTGGCAAAGAAGCAGATAAGCCTTCGGTCAAACTTTTGTCACGAGGAGCATCAGAGGACTTTAAGCTGAAGACTTTTCCCTCGAGGCGATTGGTTATAGCTTCTGATTTGTACCTCAATTCGCAAAATATGTTCAAGGGTGGAATGTTAACATTTGTTGCGAGCTCAAAATTACGATGATCGCCCGATTCAATGTATGCACCGGACCTATTGATCCCAATAAGGTATTTTCGCAAGGCTGAGATTTTCCACAAGTCTGCTTCTTCCATGCCAATTGATTTCATTTTGAGAATCCATTGCCTATCAGTGTGAGAAAGGGGTGATTCCATTTCTGACCTCGTGTCACTGATACTAGAGCCACTCGACGAGCTTTTACCGAGGTAAATTGACTTCCCAATATCTTTGGAATATGTGACGAGCTTCCTCTTCCCGTTGCTCTTATAAAAAGATACTCCCGTTTGCTTCCAGAATAGGGACTTTCCGGTCGACTTTGTGAGCCAAGATAGCGCTGTTCCAAACACTTGTCTCGAAAGCGATTTTGTCAAGCACGGATAGAGAGAATCCCACGATATAACAGAGATATCATAAGACAAATACGTCTTGATGAGTGGATACAAGAAGCAGAATCTATCTGCATTCAGAAGGTTATTCGATATCGAAAGGATGAGAAAAATGACCGACTGTCTAATCCATTCATTTGGCTGAAGCAAAAGCATTAAAGTGTTGGAAAGTAACTCTTTATAAATTGAAAGTGCATTGAATTGGGACTTTGGGTTGATGAGTCGCTCACTCACAAAGTAGTTAAAGATCTCCAACACTTTCAAAACAATGAAAGGTTCATGATCTCCGAGAGTTTGTACCAACAATGGTAAGAGGTATTGCTCGAATGCCAAGACACCAATGAAGTCGCCGATTGCTTTCACGGACGATAGAAAGGCAAGACGAAGTTGAAAACTTTGATCATTCAAGTAGGTGATTAGGTGAGGCAATATTATATCGTTTGTTTTATCCACCCCAAAAAACTGGCACACTGGTAGAATGTTGGCAATTAATCTTATCCTCACATTTACGCTCTGGTCTGTCAAAAGCGCTTCTGTGATATCTTTGATATCATTTTCACATCTGGTAGTGACCGCCCCAACAATTTGTTCTGCGCTGTGACCTAGTTCACTCATGTTATTGGAAAGACCGGAAGCGAAAACCATAAATCTTTCTGAAATTTTGGTCAAGTGAGGAAGGCACAACGAAAGTGTGGATTTCACGTAATTCAATTCTTCCTTCAAGGAACAATTGAGAAACGCAAGGCTCTTGAGTTTGGGATAAATAAAGTCGGGAAAGACATGAGCATTTATAGGATTAATGCTTGTGCAGCTCTCCAAAAGATTTGTCATTGCTATGAGGGAGGTCGTTGCAACTTTAGACGAAAAAGCCGGAAGCGTTGGAAAGGATGAAGGATCAGATGGAGTCATTCGAGGATCATGTGATACCTGTTCAATGAACTCGTCAAGAAAGCTGCATAAATATGGAAGTGAGCGGTCTAATTTTGCTTCGTCGTTGATATTTTCCGAAAGGGCCAAAATTAGCTCGCACGCTTTTACTTTGTTTGAAGGACGCTTGATAGTTTTCACCAACGAGAAAACCAAATCCAATAAAATCAAGGCCCCCTGGGTATCATTCTCTGTTTCACTTAGCTTCAGTGGCTTCGAAGCAGGTTTGATTGTATAGTCTTGAGGCATGCCCTTGAGATTAAGCCGAAGATAAGGGAATAATGGATCTTGGTCTTTTTGCTCAGTATACGTGAAGCCTAGAGCTTGCGAAATTTCGTCAAAAGCAGAGTAAATTTTCTCGATACGCAAATCACTAGGACTGATATTGTCATTGTTAGCATCCACAACGAAATTCTGTGATGTGTTCAAGTCATTCATAAACTCATACAAGAATCCGTGAAAATAATCTGGGAAGAATGTGCCCTCTTGGTACAAGTTCAAAATCTCTGATGCAGAAATTCTGTGTTTAGGGTCAAGCGAGAGCAAATTCTTGGCCATATTTTGCACATCTGGGTCAGAAATCCCTGAAATGTTGGGCTCCAGGTCGCCCTTTTTGTATTTATATAAATCTGAGAGTGTGAAAGTGGGTTCTCCATCCATGTAAAGTTCTGCAATGACACACCCAAGTGAAAAGAGGTCGGCAGCAGGCGAAAGTTTCCAATCTTTGCGTTCTTTTGGAAGTTTTTGCTGTGAAGACGCATTGTAAAACCGTTCTGGGGCCACATAACAAGTTCTGCGGTTTGAGCTATCGAAATAAAAGACAAACTCGCTTGGGTTATCATCGGGCAAATAGACCGGTTTAGTATGCTGGGCGAAATCTGTGAGGACAAGCCAGTTCGAGCTGGTCACTAAGAAGTTTTCTGTTTTGAGATCACCATGGCAAATATGAAGCTCGTCATGGAGCAAAGCCAATGTCTTGAGCATCTGAAACACGAGCCAGCGCTTTTCAATCGACGCAAGAAAAGGCCGGAGCGAGAGCCGGTCATACAAATTTGTCCGTACCATTTGTCGAACCAAATATCCAGCAGAATCCGTCTCGATGATTTTTCTCCACATCAATAAGCTTGAGTATGGTGCCAGAAGCGAAGCCTCTTTGGCCAAAAGTTCAGTCACTTCATGCAATTGCACACTGGTCTGTGGCGGTTTAACAAAAATTTTGATTATAACTAGTGTTCCCGTACTGGCATCATATGCTTTGATCGTTTTGAGAAACCGAGTGTTGTTCACAACTTCCAAAAACTTGAGGTTCGGGAGTACATCCACATATGAGCGAATAGCCACGGTATGAGCATTGGGCGCAAGAAGGGAAAGGTTTGCACCCATAATTAAATAAAATTTAGTTTTTGTTGAGGGGAATATACGGTAGAAAATAGATTGATAACTGCGCCTTCGCCTAAACCTACACCTAAACCTGGGGCTGATAACTACAAGCCAAGGGTCGCGCAGATGTTACTGTGGAGTAGGGGAATAAAGAAAAATGTATCACGTGATATACTCTTGTTAATTTTGGTATTATGATATCAAGTGTAATTTAGAGCTTACGGCTTTCTAAATGATTATGTTCCAGTATTGAGTTTGTATTGCTTTAATTCTGTTATTCTTTTATATTTGGGACTTTGAGGTTAAGGCTAAATAGAAAATGGCGTGCTTGCACATTCCTCTACCTCTTTGAAAACAGCAGTTGGAAAGATTTGCAACTCGTGGTCTTCTTTCCATGTAATGAACAAAATGGAAAATATAGAAATTACTGGCGCAAGTTTTTAAAAAAAAAGTCACTTTCATCCTCGAACATCCAAATCGATTGATTTCTTAACATTCCTTCATCAACTATTCGAATTTTATAAAAGATGAGAGGTTTACTACTTGGCATTGGATGCAAATAGTGACAGAATGCACCTACGATCTTTTTGATTATTCATCTTTTAGATCAAAGGTTTCGTTTTTCAAAGAGTTTCGGGTCTCGATTTGTCACTACAGAGAGTCACATATGGTTTTACTGTATAAGGTCACTATTTTCATGTGCCCAGAAAGCAGGGCTTTACTAGTGTCTGCGGCGGGTGTCGGAGTCCTCATCGTCAGATATATCGAACGAGTCCATTCTACGCAAGCCAACGGTCTCCTCGGCCTCGTAGTCAGCACGAGAGAGCTGCATCGACCGACGGACAGATGAAAAGCCACCGACTCCATTATCCATGGGCCCCATGTCCTTGCCCGTCTGCAGGCCGAAGACTTCCTTGTCGTAGACTTCTGTGGTCTTACGTGCAATGTTGAGCAAGTACACGCCGGAAAAAATGATGAGAAATCCGATCAACAACGAGATGATGTTGATGGCAGACGTAGTGTTGAAACCTTGGAAAAGCACAAACGATGCAGCAAGTGTGCATGTGGTGAAGGTCACGTAGTACAATGGGTTGACAATCGAGGTGTCGAACTGGTCCAACGCTTTGTTGAAGTAATTCATCTGGGTGACAATACACACGCCAACAATCACCATGAAGACGTAGGTGGAGGCATGTGTAAACTGGTTGTTACCAGCAAAAGTCAACTTCAACGCAATGCCAAATGCCTTGATAGCCATCACCGAAATCAGGCCCACACTCAGACAGATGGAGATGTAAATCATTGGGTTTGTATGTCCGTATTTGGGCACGATCTTGTAGATCGTGATGAGCGAGTAAGTCGTAACAATAAACATGTAGAATAAAAAGCCTGGTTGCGTAGCCCGCGTAAGAATCTCATCCACGGTCTCGATCTCCTTATCGGGCGGCGCATGAAGCACGATGATCACAGATCCCATTAGACAGATTGCGCATCCCATCTTACCCAACGTCCCGAGCTCTTCTTTTAAGAAAACCGCTGCTAGCACTGCACCAATAATCACCAGCAATGCACCCAACGGCGTGACCAAAATGGCGGGCGCAAATGTGTACGCAGCAAAGTTTGCCACCTCACCAATTGCCATTGTCAAGATCCCCGCCCACCAGATTGGATTTTGCAAATATTGATGGCCCGTAGCATTATCAGCCCCCATTCGCGACGACGTGTCCATGAGGCCCTTTTTCGTGATAATGAACGACGTGCCAATCGCCAACGACGACGACATTGCGAGCGCAAGCCCGATATACTTGTCCTCGACCATGCTGTATTATGTTTTCCGGGAGGATGTGTTGACGTTTGAGTGTTGTTGTTTTTTTTTTTCTTTTTAATTATTTTTTTTGCGGACGCTGGAATCTGAAATACCTCCATCCTGTTGATAAAGCCTGGCCGGGGCCACATGCAAACCGCGCACCTGGTCGGGACCTAAGCCTGTCTTTCCCAGGTTAATTAGGTGCAAGGATTATCATGATTTCGATTTTTTTCACGAGAATTCCGGCCTCGTTTTTAACAGTTTCAGAAGAGTGATCAATTATTTTCTTTCAGGGGGAGCTAAAAATCCGTAATTTTTGATATCTACTGCTGAAAGTATTAATCATAGGGGCTGTGTTTGTTGGGACGCAACGCGCACGCGGTTCTCTAGCGAGGCGACACTTAATCAGAGGCGCTGGAAACATCGTTCTCTGGCCCAGTTTTTTTTATTATTTTTTTTTTTTTTTGAAAAAGATAAATAGGGTTCTTGATTGGTGTTCTTAAATTTTCATTTGACTTGTAAAGATACTTGTTTGAATATTCTCACAAAATTAATTGTGTGTATACCTATGTATTTGTTTTCCAGTACAGACACTTCAACTAATTCCCGAGAATAAGCAATTATACATTGCATGTTACCGGTCAAGTTGTATCGCCTCTTTTACCTTTTTCTCTCATATTTGAGACTAAAGCACAGCCACAGTAGTACCTATTATTAGAAATTATTATTTATACATTTATGAAGAGTAAATAAGCCCCATCCCCACAGCAGTGTCTTCTTACTTATGACCGGCCAAAAAGCCTTCTCAAAGTTCCCGGTTTTTTCTGTTTTTGCACAGTCTTACTTCTCCGGTGGTCCATATTGTTATTATCCAACTTCTTGTTGATGGCTCCACAAACTGCCTTGAGAAGATACTTTCCATCAAATCCACGTCCGTCAACTTTATCGGCCAACCATGGGACTGTATCCACAATATCACGCGGGAGGTCCGAGAGGTTATCATCTAAATACTCGAGATGTCTTTTCGCCTTGATATCGGCTCCAATCTGCACAAACTGAATGCCAAAAGAATTTGCAAGCGCATTGTGTTTCTCCAAATTCTTCACAATCCACCGCACAACGGTTTCCACATCATCAGTGAATTCACCATCGGTTATTGCAATCACATTCACGGGTTTTGTCCGTATCGGGTCAAAATCTTTGAAATACTCGTACGCTATCTGCTGAAGCTTGCGGCCCATATTTGTCAGTCCTGCCGGAGACGCAGCATCAAAAGCCTCTGCAATTTGTTGTGGTGAGCACCCAAAATACCCTGCGGGCCGATTAATGAAGTACAAATCCTGACCATCCTCGTCCCATTCGGCGCATAAGCTACTGAAGGAAACTAGCGCATCACGTGCACTTGGCCAAGGGACAATTCCCGAGATTTTCTCCCGCCATGCCATCAGACTACTGTCATCAACGAGATATATCATATCATATCCTTTAAGCGCACTTAATTGGGACTCTGGAATCAGGGTCGTAGTGATGGCACGTGGCACATTTTGTGTGGTGGCCGAGGCCTGTTTGTCAGTGGTCGGACTATAAGGTGGCGGCTGTTGTACTGACATCTTTATTTTTAAAATTTGTTTTTGTTTACTTTTTTTTTTGTGCAAATAAAGCTGAAAGAAATTCAAATGTTGTGCGGTTTGGGTGCACTTAAGAGGCATTTCCGAATGCGGCCATCTGATAAGTAACACCCCGGATTTTCTCGATCCTGCAAAATGAATGACTGCGCACTGCCCAGCAGTCATTAGAGGTGACGGCAAAATGTAGCGACAAGAAAAAGAAAAAAAAAACCTTTACGACCGATCTTATTCATTCTGCATATCAATTCCATTGGAGTAAAGTAAAAAGAAGAAGCTGAAATTGAAAAAATTGCAAAAAAAAAGATTATAGTTTTGTTTGTGAAATTTGAAAACGGAAGTGCTTCTGTCTATGAAGGGGGCGCAGCATTAATTTTTTTGAGTTTCATAGCGAGATATTTGGGTGATTAGATCCCTCATAAAGAAGCAATATCACGCAAAGTCTCCTAGATTGAATTCCATTTTCGAAAAATTGCACAAACTGAAATTTCGAAATTTGTAATTCACCATATAGAATTCAGCCAGGAAAATATCACCCACCGGTGCACAAATTTCGAGATTTGAGTTCGTAACAATAAGCACGCAACCTATAATTTGGAGGAGACAATGTAATAATGGAACCGCTTTAACTCCTAAAACTTCTCATTCTTTTTCTACTCACACTTACATTCACCTTGAATTACGTCAACAGATCATTTACCGCAAATATACGACCAAACTCTAACAATTTGACCTCTTGTGTCTACGTTAAAATATACAGTAAACTAGAGGCGGGGGTAAACAGCAAGGGTCGAATTCCCTGAGGAAAATCCATACAAGAAATTAAAGCAACATAAACTTCGCTCAACAACAAAGTACGAGTTTTGTATTACGAGGATTTCTTGCCTTGGAGATAAGGAAAACTGTGGCTCGACCCTCCGTAAGTTCTCTAGAGCCGTGCGATAGCGGAAATATAGAAGAAAGAAGAAACAGATTTTTGACTCGATGTTCTTTCTATCCTACGTCAACTGTATTAGTCATTATTTTTACCCCGAAAATCCATGACAACCGTATTTTTTTCTTGGTATGCATAACCTCCGATCCAACATATTGAAGCTTGCATTATTATGACTCTTATTTCTTACAGTGTGCGGCGGAACAGGATATCGCTGGCCTATCGTAAACCAGGGTAGCCCGGTGAGCCACAATTCCGGCATTTGGCCATCGCTTTTTTTTTTTTTTTTTTTTGCCTGTCTCTTGGGCAACGCGCGGAGACCGAGCGGAACCGCCGACCCTGAGGCGCTGGGGTGCTGACTCGGTAAACTCCGAATTTTTGTTTATATATTTTTGATCTTTTTGTTAACAAAATTAATGCGGAATGAAAGAAGAAAGTGAAAATTATTTGATTAAATTAAACGGCACGTTTCTTCTTCTCATATATATATCATCACTAAATGGACGTGAACTATTGTTCCGTTGACTGCGCTGTGTACTTAATGCACGTACCAGGTGCGTCTCGTAAATTTTGGCACGTGAGTAATGGTAATTTCAAATTTTATTTATTGAACCCTATATAACTACAAGGCGTATCCCTGCAGCAATGTACCAAATTTCCAAGTTCAATACCCTTGCAACGTCTTTCTCCCTATACAAAAGATGTCTTTCTTGAAAGAGCCATTAAGCAGACTTAAGTGGGGATTTATACCCGTGCGCAGAATTGTGGATGAAGATCTCGATCCACAGGAAGTTGCTATCGATGATAACAAAGAATCATTGCAAGAGAGCAATTACGAAGACGAGCAAAAGACTGACGAGACTGAATTGGTGGAATATCGTGATGAGGCCAACCGTCCATGGTGGAAATTCTTTGACGAGTACGAATACCGGTCCAACAAGTATGCTCGTAAAAACCACAAATGGTACAAATGGTTTGATGAGAATGATACGCCCGCAGAACGTAAGTTGATGTGGAAAATCGATATTTTGTTGACCTTCTACTCGCTTATGGCCTACTGGGTTAAGTATTTGGACCAGACGAATTTGAACAATGCCTATGTGGCTGGTTTGAAAGAATCGCTTCATATGAAGGGAAATGATTTGGTGCATACGCAAGTCATCTTTACTGTAGGTAACATTGTTTTTCAAATCCCATTCATGTACATTTTGTATGGTCTCCCACTAAATTACGTTTTGCCCGCCTTGGATATTTGCTGGTCGATTTTAACTATCGGTACATCCAAAGTAAACACGCTTGCACAGCTAAAGGCTCTTCGTTTCTTGATTGGAATGTTTGAGGCACCTTCTTATTTGGCATACCAATACTTGTTCGGTACCTTTATTTTCAACCCTGCCATGATCGCTAGAAGATCTATGGTTTACTATTTTGGGCAATATCTTGGAATCTTGACTTCTGGTTTGCTTTCTGGTGCCATTATGCGTGCATTCAAGAATGTTGGAGGTCTTGCATCGTGGCGTTGGATTTTCATCATCGACGGAATTATCTCCATTGCTGTGGGTATCATTGGTTTTTACATGCTTCCTGGAACTCCTACTGATTGTTATTCGATCTGGTTGACTGACGACGAGATCAGATTGTTGCGTAAGAAATTGAAGCAAAATCATACTGCCGGACGCCCTCAGGTAGATTTGTTTAAGTCACTTGTTTCGAAAGACACGTGGAAGCTGATCCTCACGTCGTGGGAATTTTACATCTTGGCGTTCTGGAATATGCTTTGTTGGAATAACAGTAATGGAGGTTCCGGTGCATACATTTTGTGGCTTAAGTCCTTGAAAAGATTCGACGCTGGAACGCTTCAAGATTACTCAGCCTTGACGCCAGGTCTTGGTCTTGTGTGGCTTTTCCTTACCTGTATGTATGCAGACATGTTCCAACTGAGATGGTCCGCTATCTGGCTCTCGCAAGTTTTCAACATCACAGGAAATGTTATCTTGGCCGTATGGAAGGTTCCTGAAAGAGCTAAGTGGTTTGCTTGGTGTTTGCAATATTTCGGTTGGGCAATGGCCCCAGTTTTGTACTCATGGCAAAACGATATCTGTCGTCGTGATGCTCAAAAACGTGCGGTGGTGCTTGTGGTGATGAACATGTTGGCCCAAGCATCTACTGCGTGGATGTCCGTCATTGTATGGAAAACAGTTGAAGCCCCAAGATTTTTGAAGGGTTACTCCTTCACTGCTACAAGTGCTTTCTGCTTGTGTATCTGGACACTCGTGGTTATGTACTTTTACAAGAGACAAGAACGCAAGTTTGCCAA